>CM067528.1:9840000-9952500 GCA_034509925.1 Hirudinaria manillensis | reverse complement strand
CGATTACGATAACATATTTTAAATAATAACATTAATTATTAAATTGTTATTATTATTATTGTTAATATTATTATTATTATTATTATTATTATAAATTACTTAATTCAATGGTAATAACCGTCACAAAACCGTCTGTGAGCAGAAATCCCAAGCAAAGGATGAATCGCCACAGTCCCAAGCGAATCTCATCGAGGAGGTGGAAAAGTGCCACCGAAGTTCTGAGCAAACATTCTACAAGAACGAGGTCGTTCCAGAAGGTCCGGAATACGGGAACGACAGTGGAGCCATTCCATACCTGGTCACCTCATTTGGTAGCTGCCTGGAGAGCCATTTGCAGAGTCGAACATCATCCGAATACAAGCGTCCTGAGAACCCCTACATGGCTCCGAACTTCAGCCCGGATAACCGGCTGGTCGAAGGCAAGCATCTGGATGATTTGCCGGAAGTGACCCCCGAAAGGTCAGGAAGCGACGGCGTACCTGCTACTCTCTCGTCGGCAGAGGAGAACGATGTTTTCGAAGAAGAAGAGGATGAGGGTGAAGGAGAAGAAGACGATGACCTCGTGGTGAAAGGTCACCGCGCAGATGGAAGTGTGGAAGAATTCGCCCGGAAAAACTCTCGTAGCTTGAGGACTGACGAGAGGGAGAAAGGGTTCCAACGCTCCGAAAGCCAGAGGCGAAGGACTGGCAGTTTCAAGCGTTCCAGGGACCACAGACTCCTCGGCCGGAAGCAGAAGTTGTCGACGGAGAGTGGAATCTACTCCATGGGTTCTAAGAACTCGCTTCCAAAGAACGAGAAGATGACCAGGGACCCGAGTTCCGGCGAGGATTACGAGCCGAACGCAGGCCGAATCAAGAGGAGACACGAGTCCACGTCCAACAGTTCGGCCGAAGAAGTCGAGCCGTTTCTGAACAAGGAAACTGTGGTCGCTTGCAACGGATCGAACCGGAAGTTTGACGTGATCGAAGGATGCGAGATTGAAATATGAATTTTAAAATTTATTGCAGATTAAAAGTGGATTAGAAGCGTATTAAAAGCATTCTACCTGGAATTCTTACGTAACATCGTCGGCAGCGTCAGTGTTCCACGTTTTGAATTCACCTGTTATTTCTCAAGGCATTGAGACTTTTCGCTCATTTTTTGAACTGTATTTTGCCAAGCGGACTTACAACCACGTGACCAAGTTTGTATTTTTTTTTGTACGACGTGAGGGTGTTTTTTTTCTTCTTATTTTTCCACGAATTCAACGAAAACAAACCGGTAATGTTCATTTTAAAAGGATATAAAAGGCTGACAGATTTTTCAAAAATAAAAAATAATTGATAGATTTAATTTATTTAAATATCAATTTAATTTAAAAATGTCTATAATCGAAAACAACTCCAATGAAAGATTTCAAAATGAACTGATTTCAAAGACGGTGTCTTGAACTTTTTTCAGTCAAAATGGCTTCTCGTTTCCATAACCTTGACATTCAAATTTCCTTCTCGGATCCTTTGAATCGTGTTTCTTGTGCTTGACGCGTCTATTTTGGAACCATATTTTTACCTGGAAATTACAAATGCTTTGTTACCAAATTGCGGTAATAAATCCTTAGTTAAGTTTCAAGCGTTCCATTACAAGTTGTCTCACTGTTTGATATTAAGAGGCAGCGGACATTTTAGAATCATTTTTCTTTGTAAAACTTATGTTTTAATTGTTTAGAAAAGAGAACAAGAAATCTGTCTGCAATTTCCGAAGTCTTAATCTAAATAAACAAGAAAAAAACAAATTTCTGTCAATGAAACAAAAAAAACAACAAACCTGCTTTTCTGACAGGTCGAGGTTGTTTGCAATTTCAATTCTCCTCATCCTGGAAAGATATTTGTTCTCGCTGAACTCTTTCTCCAACTTCACGAGCTGCTTGCTGGAAAAGGCTGTTCTAATTCTCTTTGTTGGTTGAATCTGCCAGTCAGCTGCACCTTGAACACAACGTGCTTCAAGGAACAAAGCTTTGCTGTCCCAAAACATTTCAAAAGCGCTTTTCCTTCTGAAAAGTTCGTCAAAGTGGTGGAGATCCTGTCTAAAATCCGGATATGGAGAATAGAATCCAGGATGGGGGAGGTGAAGATGCCTTAAGGAAATGTTGCCCACGAGACGTGACAAGAAGCTAAGTTCATTTTGATCGTTGTCTGTAATTTCGTTCGTCAATTTGAGTGGAACGCGATTCAATTCTCCGTCTAAATCTGCGAGGTTCTCGTATCGAACTGAAGGTACTTTTGTTTCAGACTGGAAAGACTCGACCGATCCACGTAAGAGATCCCGGTGGAAAAGTCGACTCCGTTCGACTGGAAAATGTGCATCCATCAACGATCGATTCTCAAAGGATCCATAAGGTATTTTCTGGAAGAATTTTTCGGAATTTCCTCGACGTTCCTGGAATGGGAAAAGACCGAGGAGAGGAAATTGAAACTGATCTTCTTTCGCTTCAAAAGGCAGACGATGTGAAATGGAATTCCTAAAGTTTGGGGGAATTAAGTTGTTGTTGTTTCCGTAAAAATCCTTTTTAAATTTGTCCTCGTCACGTGAACATCTCTGGAATATTGCACTTTCGTTTTCCTGAATTCTCGTCTGCTTGTAACAATCAGGGCAAAATGTGTCTAATGCGAAGTTCATTCTTGAATATCAATCTAAGGGCGAATAAATATTTTATTTTGTTTTGGATTTCAAAATATTTTTGAATTTATTTATTTTTTATATATTTATTTACATTTATTTCTTCTAATCCTAGCCTCAAAAGCCATCTTATACATGGCCGTCGGTCACGTGTCTTGCGACAGCCAATGGGAGGACAGCATTGTTCCCATTCCACTCTTGGTTCGTACCAATGAGGAAGCATTTGGTATTATTTTGTATTATTTTGAATATCAATTATTATTAAAATTAATTATTTTATTTTATTTTCCTGATTCTGAATTATTTACAAACATTAATGTTAAAAATTGGAATGAATATTGGCAGCTAAAAGCACAAAGAATAAGTTTCAAAATGACAAATTATTGAACTTTTTACCTTTAGGTATTTCTTAGTTTCACTTTTAAGATTGACGAACATTCGTATTTATTTATTTGTTTCTTTATTTGTTTATTTATTTATTTTATTTATTTATTAAATCATTTTTGTTCCTCAACAAGAAAGAAAAGATCCAATAAAGAAACCTCAGCAACATCTTATTGAGAGCGCATGTCCAGAGTTAATTTATTGCAAGTTTATCATCAACCTCTTCCAGTCAGTACTTCTCCAGTGATTGTTTGCTCTGAGGAAATACGAAAAGAGGGATGTCATGGGGGGAGTGTTCCTTTCACCCTGATTCTGAATTGTCGGATGCTGTGACCTTTTGAGGGTGTTTTGAATTATAAAGTAATATTCTGGGAATGCCTAATGGGATTTTGACGGGTTTTACTTTCCATTCTTGCTTTCTAAATTTAGGTTTGCATCTATGAATTGTCGAACATGCGAGTGTTGTTGTTATTAGATTTGCTTGATTTGATTAGCGGGAGAGGTTGATTGATTAAGGCTTATTAATAACAGATAATCGAGGGTCCCTGAGGATAACCGAAGGTCCCTTGGTCAATTACCAGACTCAATAAATCACTTCCATCCATTCAATGAGGAGTCTTTCCAGGCAAAATGGATACATCTAGAATTAGTAAAATCATTGGGCGGACCTATTTTGTTGCTGTTGTTTATCTTATCTCTGCTCTCAAAATCAAGTATTTCTCGAGATAATAAGTCTAATAAGCAGACGCCAAATTGGGTAAAGTGGGAGCCGATTTCTCACTTATAGACCATCTTCAAGCATCCAGCTTTGAGAGTTATTCTTGTTGCTATTGTTGGTGGCGATGATGATGATGATGCTGTTGTTGTTGCTGTTGTTGGCGGTGTTGTTAATGATGTTTACATCGATTAGGTTATTGTTAAAAATGTTACAATATTTTGATTCTTAATAAAAATGGGTCTGAACTTCTTTTCACCATTTCTTTTGCGTAAAAGCGACAAATTATATTTTAAAATTCATTATTTTATAGTAATTTTCGATAATTTATTTGACTGATTATTATTCGACTGATTACAAACATTTCAATCTAATTAATTTTTAATAAAACTTAACCTTTAACTTAACACCTTTGACCTTAACTCTAGTTAGGCAAAAATGATAACTAACAATTGATAACTCATCTGTCCGTCCATCCGTCATTCTGTCCGTCCACCCGTCATTCTGTCCGTCCACCCACCTATCCGTCTACTTCCTGACCCATCTCTCCATCCACCCATCAATCCCTCCGTCTACCCATCAATCCGTCCGTTCATCCATCCACCTGTCCATCCATCCACCTATCCTTCTACCTCCCGACCCATCCGACCAAATTAATGGTAAATTAACTGGCCAAATACTCTAATTTAACCGATGCGGAATGAATGACTTATTAAATATTTTATTAAATATGATATTTACTTCAATTATTCCCCTTCTATCTTAACTTTTATTATTATTATTTGGAATGCGTCAAAGATGAAGCATCTGTTCTAATGGAAGGGTTAAAATGGCTTCCAATGTTTTTATTAGTTAATTCTATTAATTAAACTCGTTGCGACCAAATTTTATTAACAGAAATTATTATCTATGTCTGCATCCTTAAAATTAAAAGTACCACAAAGTATTTGGAGGTTATAATTTATGAAAGGTCGGTCAGGTGTTGTTGAATTCATCTTACAATTCACGACACGACATCTTCATTTTCGTTGCCCAAGTTATCAATCTCCTTTGGTTTCGTCGCATTTTTCAACCGGTTTAGAGTCGTCGTCTCCCATATTGGCTCTGAAATTATTCCATATTTAGCGACAAATATCATTGGGTATATTCATTAAATAAAGTTAAATGAATTTTTCTTAAAGTATGTAATATTTCTTACATTGCAGGACAGGAACACACGCCATTCTTGCAGTATCCTACCACGCATGTGGAATCCTTAAATAAAACAAAAAGGATTTTAAGATAAACTAAGATGAAAGAACATTGAAAGTAACTTCATTTTAAATGCTTGCCCCGCATTCACATGGTTCTAGTCCTTCTTCTCTGCCTGGACAAAATACAAGTTGGACATAAATGGCTCGTATTTGTCTAATTTACACCAAACGGTTCAAGTACATGTACGAATGAAACGACATAACGATACGAATTGATTCACATTTAAGTCTTGCATTGCTGCTCATTTTAGATTTTTTTTTCCATATGGAGTAACGCAAATCAAAGCTAGCGTTCGTCCATTAATTTTAAAGATGGTCAAAGAAATTATTTCAAAATTATTTAATATTTTAAAAATAACTTGATAAACTCACACTTCTCGTCCTGAGCATAGAGATTACCAACGACAACTACGACAAGAAGAACAGAACAAGTCGTTAAAAATTTCATTGCGATTCTCTTGATTTCTTGGATGCCCAGCAAAAAAAAATCACCTTCGAGTTGACAGCTTTTCAATCCATTCAACTTGTATAAATAGTTGCCAGTGTGTAAATACTCGCTCGCTTCGATTGAATTAATAATCGATTGTTTATATTCGCCTTCTTCCGTCGCCATCTTGCCAGATCCTCCATTTTGTTTCCTGCGGAACGCCGATAACAATCGATCTCGCGAGCGAAGGGGTGGACGGCAGGTGCAGTTTTTTTTCTTTATTTTCTGAAACAAAACATTCCGATTGCCATCTTGATGTAAAATTTCAGATTTTATACTTTGTATTTTCGCTTATTTTTACCCTCAGAAAGCCACCACCCCTTCACGTCTACGTTAATTAAGCAAGGAGTCGTGTTTTGTTCTCAAAATTTTTGTTTTGGTTTTTTCAAAGTGCGAAAATAATGTAAAAATAAATTTTAAAAATTGGCTAAATAAATGTAAATGTAAAAAATCAACTTATACAGGATGGTGTGTTCCAGTGAGCTCCAGAATACGCTGAAATTATAATCTCCTGTCTCTTATCATCGGAGGCCATAGAAAACCGTCCAAATAGGGTGAAACCTGCGAGGGGCAAACTACCCCCTTCGACCGTACTCTTGGTGAGGCGTCACAAATTCTGGACGCCATGCTTGGTAGGGCCATCGGGAGTTACAAAATTTGTAGGGGGGTTTCCAGTATCGTGGCCGTCGAGAGCTGTCAAGTCTCCGTATGCAGCCCATCGGTTGCTCCAAATTCTGGTTCCTTTTCAAAGAAACATGCGCTTACTTTACCATTTGCGATTATGTAATAATTTACGTAGCCATATAGATTTTTTTTCTGTGTATATTCACAAAACTGTATTTTTTAATTCTTGCTTGGCATTACAACACGTGGCAAAATGCACTCTCAGTGAAAGGTGGCAGTTCTCATAAAAGCTGTAGTCACGTATCGACTTCTTGGAGCGGCACACTGGACATTTCCAGGCGAAGCCGTCTCACAGACCGTCCTCATTTTGTTGTCAACACCCGCGAAACGACAGCATCGACTTCAAACCAACAGCCCGTGATCCACAGCCCACTAAACTGTATTAAGATTACCATATAAAGGGGCTAATTAAGATCTAACCCCGAAATACCATTGGAATTTACCTAAATACTGAAGTCGATTAAGCGTAAATGATTGCTCGAGGACTTGCAAAACAAAAGACATTGAATAATAATATTAACAAAAAATGAACCTTTGTGAGTTCCAATAGATTGGCAAGAGAGGAATATTATTAGTCAAGATTACGCAACTCCACCAACATGATTGAGCAAGCAAAATAGAAGCGCCAGGAGCAGGCAAGCACTTATTTAACACACAACTGGCCCAACAGGGCAGATTACCCAGTTATAATAGGAATTACCACCAAATCCCTTAGCGCCCAGACTTAAGTCACTGAGCATTGATATGCACAACCACAATTGGGAGTAATTGAATCGAACTTTAGGGAGGCCTCTTTTGAGAAAAAACTAATTATTCCATAATTCCGCCCAAGGGTTCGGCAAGGAATCTAGAATCTCGAGCCGAGATGATTTTTTTAATCGAATGGTTTGTATCATTACAAGTTTGTCAAAATTATAGATCTGCAAATATTAACAAATCGAATCCAACACCTCTGCTCAAACAAAGCAACAAAAAAAGATGAAGAACAGGAAACGAGAGCCTGCAGAATCCGGCGACGACGAGAATGCTCGATCCGCCTTCGGGGAATACTAAATAAAGGCCACTTAGGCGATTGCTCGCGATAAACGCAGACGATTATTGCCAGATTGACAGACGTCGATTGTTGCACCTATTCGATTGACGTTTGCCGGAATCACGCTACGAGTGTGGATTGCAGTCGGAGAGTTCGTAAATGCCGGTTTAGCAAAGACCTGCGGGGAGTTCAACCGAAGACTGCTCTGCAATTGGTGCATCTCTTTTCCTTGAGAGCCAAGCAGCAGAGGAGACCGATGGGAAAGAAAACCACCGCACAACAGATGGCCAGACAGGAAAAATCATCCTCTAGAACTCCCACCTGTCATGGATAAAGGAGAAATTGACATTTTAAATGAGTAATATCTACTCGTAATAGAATTGCAATGGCCGGCAATCGAGTTTTGTACTTATTAGTAATTCAAAGTCATTAATCAGCACTCATTGTTTACTGATAAATTTGCTTATCGCCTGTCGCTTATTCAAAACGTTGCACCTCTTATCGCAAAGCTTCCAATAAATTATTTTCTTCAATACTCCATCAAACTCACTCTGCAGGCTGGACAACCGCCGACAAAAATGATGGACTGACTTGCCGGAGGGGTTACAATCACCGGTGCTTGATATGGCTGTGGGTAGTTTCCTCCAGGCAATGGCTGGTATCCCCCTATGTGATTTTAAGTCAGCCAAATTTGACTCATGACACGAAGGTATGACTTTATAACATAGCAGTCATAATTAATTAAAAGACTAGTATAACTTGACAACCTTGTGAGCCATAAGCAGGGGGTTTTGCTGGGTCAACTGGTTGCTGAGGATAGTAGTATGGCTGCTGGTAGGCCTGTTGAGCCACATTGGGGTATAATGGAGCAGACGGAGCCGCCGAATAGGCAGGTGGATCGTCTGGGGGCCTATACGACATTTTTTGGCAGATACTCGTTCACGAGGTAGTGATGTTTTGACTTAATCTCCAAAATGTGACTAGGATAATCTGGGGTTGGAGTTCCAACATTGTACTCGTTAAAAACTTGAAACTTCAAATTTCAAGCAACGTTAAACATTTTAATAATCTCAACGCTTAGTTAGAAAACATGTAACTTGCTAAAGCACTGCCGTCGCGAATTCATGCACAAAATCTTAACAACCATTGAACGACGCAAGCATCTAAATAGTTTAACTGGAAAATTAAGTCAAATTACAGACGACAAAATAATTCGCGTAACTCACAGTTTGCACCTTTACTTTCACGAAATAAGCCAACAGCTCCGAGACTTATCACAAAGCCGATTATTTACCTCGTGACCGAGGTGATGCGCATTTTTTGCTTTTTCAGTCCAGTTTGAGTGAAACTTGGATAATATTGTAATTTTAACCAAGTAAAATTAAAATATTTAGAATCTAAACTTTATCTTAATCGTTCGTAGGATGACTAACTTTTTTGGCATGTGCCCATTCACGTTAGGTGATTCTGGATCGGAGTGGCCGCCCCGATCATATGATCTGATGACTCAATCAACCGAATCCCAAGTAGGTTAAAGTGCTGGAATACCTTCATCAGCACAATTCCAAACTCGCATCTTTCTCAACTGGAATAACCAAGCGAGGCCTTGGCCGGGAAAGCTGGCTATCCACTCACTAATTAAGCGAACAATTAGTCGATCAACGCCAACTCACAGCTGTCAAGTACAGGACCAAAATTACGTAAACTCGATTTAGAAATAAAAACCATTTAATGAGTCTAAGTTTTGTGCTAGATTTTCTAAACCTTTACTTTTTAAATGATCCGACAACAAAGCCTGCGCATGTACACGATTAGAGAAACACGAATTTAGGTAGATTAGTGGGGAGATTGGAACACGTCGTGACTAGAAAAACCATTAATACAATCTGTTAAATCATATTTGAGAGCAAAAATTAACTTAATAAATACAATGAACAACCAGTCGTATCGATTCCACAGCTTTGCAGATGACATTCGTGATCCTAGGAAATGGGACTTAATAAATAAGTTAAGGTCAGAATCCATAAATGCATCGATATACTACGTCCTGGAAAATTCCGTTTTTGGAAAGACCGAAAACACGAACCTGAAACAAACGACCAGCTAGAAAAACGTTTTCAAATATTATGCTCTAAGTGTCGACATAGCGTGACGCCAGAGTCGAGCCGCAAAACGATACAAAAAGCGAACGACGACGCCGGAGCCGCTAGAAAAAAAACATCGTAGGTCGGTCGGTGCCTTCACAAAGCTAACAAAGACGCATCCTCTATGGTTGGCAGGCAGCTAAAAACGAAATGAAACAAGAAAGAATCAGGCGCGGTTGCATAACGCTTAAGCAAAATCGATACAAAACAGAGAGCGATCGGATAACACATGGTTGAAACAAAAACGTCCACGGTTTGGCCTTACGGAAAACCGAGAAATTGCTCGGAAAATGTTAATTTATTGCACTTAGGCAGCCGAAGACCTGAAATTTGCAAAGAGTGGCACTGACGACCTGGTTGGTTGGCATCTTTCGGAGGCAGCAAACACGTAGGTACGAAGCGAAGGCATTCATTCGAAGATATGCTTGCCGTCAATCGGGTCGCAAGGCGCTTTCCTGCGACTATTTTCGGTCGCGACTCCTCTCGGTGATTTAGTCAATGGTTAACGCGCGATTGCAAAACTGGAATTCCAGACGATGACGAGATGCAAAATATCTACCGGTCCCTGCCTTTCCGGGACCGTCCGATCCGGGTCCGATCTCGACGAACCGAGCGGACGAATTCCAGAAGTCGAAGGACCGTCATCTTCTCGACTGATAGAGAGATCACGACGCTCCGACGGCGAGAGGGTTCGTGAGGAAGAGACTCTCGCTGCCTCTGACGGGTAGTTTGTTCTCGCGATAGAACTGCACCATCGAGGCTACGCTCTCGAACGGCTGACTAAACTGCCCTGGAAAGTCGAACGAAGAACGTTTTGGCAAAAATTTGTTTTATTTAGCATTTGGGGGTCAGGCCAGCCCACCGACCATCCTAGGGTAAAACCGATGCTCTCGGGCCCCTCGTGCAAGCACCTTAAAGTTCAGTTGGCAGCAGTGCCTTTGCTTTGGATTTGGAGATATTTATTAAATAAAATCCTTGAAGCTTAAAATGCTTGAAGGTCAGCCATTTTTACAGTTATTAAATCAATGGAGTTTAACGAACCGAGAATGAACTTCCCTGCTCCGTCTTCCTGTCGGACGATTTTTATGTGCAGGAATCCAGCTGCGCTCCTGGAATGCGCAACGGTCTCAATGTTAAAAATTGATCTCAATATAACAACAATAATAATAATAATAATTTCTTTCAGTTTAATCTCAACAAACAGATGCTTACGTATAAATAGAATTAACTACAATTACTACTGGTTAACAACAATGTAACTATTATCATCATTATGCTAATTATTGTTGACGTGGCGTGATCGTAATTTCCAGGATGCTCGTCCGAACGACACCGACTTGAGCGAAAGCGAGAAGTCTTCGTTGTTGCTCTCGCTGATCCTGACGAGGAACGTTCCCTCCGTCCGTCCCTCCAGCAGCCTCTCGGCATCGATCCGCCCCATCTGCCCGTGGAACCAGCTGGAGTGGGGGAGAAGTAGATAGAAAACGATCGTGCGGATGTCAACGGATCCGGATTTTAAGAAAACGAGGAAACTTAACTTTCGACAAAAACAAAACAATTAAAGAGACCTTTGTTGCTTCAGAGGTAGATTGAGGCAGGTTTTCATGAAGGATTTCAGAGAGTTGCTGAGATCGTCAACTGAATGTGAAGAGATGATTTTGAATGAATGAATGAATGAATGAATGAATGAGCAAACGAACGAGCATGTGTGAATGAGAACGAAACGATAATTGGTTTAATGCAGTACTCCCCTTAAGATAAGATTGCTCGAAGTGCTACGAAAATCTGCTCTCTAAAGGGCAGAGCAAGGCGGGTTTTGTATGCGACAATGTTGTCACTGCAGTGCAGGGGCTTGCAAAGCTTCTACGTAAACCAGGAAACAGTATTGGGTTAACTGTTCAATATGCCTCCTCCAAAAAGGTTCGGATTTAAAACTCTCAACGATAACCTTTGCCATTGCAGTCTTTTTTCGAGGTCACGCTCCCGCAATGCCTGGAATCCTGGCGGTGGCAGGTGCTTGGATTTTCACAGTGGCAATTGCATCCTGGCCTGTCATCTGCTTTTCTGCCGTTCCGAACGTGCTTGTGTCTTGGCTTCTTCGAACCTTCGGGAGAAAGCAGAAGAACTCCGTCGGACTTCGGTCGAATTTTGTTCGGATTGCGAGCACGCGTCGGGTCCCCGTCCGGGCGGCTTTCGTTCCCCAAGTTCGAATCGCATTCTACTCGAGGAGTCTGGCACGATCGATCCGACTTAAAAACGAGAGACTCTTCTCCCGTGCCTGCCATCTTGACTCCCAAACCCGGACCGAACTCCGACTCCTTGGAGTCGCTCGTGCCGAGAGAGGAGAGCACGTGACCGCAGTCGATAGGTTCGAAATCGTCAAAGTTGTTCGTCAACATCACAGTGACGGAGCCGCCAGAAGTGCTGTTGTTCGAGTACAGATGTCCGGTCGTGATTTCGCCATCGTTGTCCTCTCGACCATCTGAAATCTCGGAGGCGAAAACGTCTCCAGACCCAGACGGATCGTCGAGAAGTAGAACCGAAGCGCCCTTTTTCGAATGGACGTTTTCGTCTTCCGGATTCTTCGACTCGATCTTGAACTCTTCGGATTTATCCGCCTCCGACGCGTTCTTCGGCTCGCTGAGTTGTTCCTTGCGTTCTTTCGGTCTCCTGGGTTTTATGCGGAGACTGGTGACTTGCGAGGAAGATGTCAACTTCACTGGGACCTTTGCAAGATGTTCGCCGTCCGCAGAGCCGACCTCGAATGCGGAGCAATTATCTCGTGTTAAAATTTGTTCCTCTAAATATAATTCATAAAAAGTAGATGTCACTAATCACACCTTACTCTGAAGGAACAAATGGTGTAATTTAATGGCTAAAGATATATCCTTTTCTTGGGCTAATTATGTTGATGGAGCCATCAGTTGAAATACAATAATATATGCAGATATAATTACACCACTTTCAGGTTTAAAAAGCCCAATCAAAATCATTGGTAGCTGTATTAAGAGACACAAAAAAAATGCCAGCATGGTGCCAACTGCCATGTGGGAGTCGTAGCTGATAGCTATGATCAATAAATTGAAAATTTCATCGCTATATTTCTTTCGCTAGATCCAATAATGAAGCAGACGATAACGTCAGAGCTATAACATCACATTCAAGAGTCAGAAAGACTATATGCACAATTCAACCTACCACATCAACAGGTATAATGTTGCTTGAAATTCCATTGAGAAGTCTTTCAGCTTTGTTGGTCTGTATATCTGCAGATCGAATGTGAGACTATTAATTTCATCCACAAAAACTTACGTTACCATGGAAACAAACCCTTTAGAACTTTGTTGACTTCATCGTATGGAATTGAATAATCATCGTCCACCAATAGTGAGCTCGTCTCTGCCAAATCCAAGGGGTCACAATACTCGTCTGCAATCATGGGCTGCAATGTCGTGACCAAACGAGTCAAATCAGTCAAACCATGTTATATGGAATTTATTTATTTATTAAACAATATGCTGTAGCTTGCAAATGATCGATGAACCTCACCACGATGGCCGAATCCGAAGAACTCGTTCCGTCGGGACTCTCCAAAGGATCTAAGATGGATCCAACGTTGGAGCTGCTAGACGGACTCGTGAAGCCATCACATTTACCCTTTGAAGCTCTACTGGAGGAGGAGCTGCCTTTCTGAAGAGACTGGTACTGGTGCTTCTCGTTTTGCTGTTGCTTACTTCCGTCGAGATTCAACTTCAGGGACCTCGTGTCGTACTCCGATCGAGTGGAACTGATGCTACAGGTCGAAACCGGCGCGCCGGAGCTGCCATCACCGCCGCTTCCGATGGCGGCAACGTTTCCAGAAGTTAAGCAAACATTCGACTGATAGCGGCTAGGGCTTTTTGGCATTAATTCATGGACGCTGTTAGATTTTTGGGTAGAATTATTACAATCTGATCTGCCAGACGATATCTGATGGCCAGACTTTTTGACACCCCAGCCAAAGTGCTTCAAGAGCTTGGCCATTTTACATTTTCTTACCTATCGGCTTATCGCTTGAAAGAATTTCTAATATATTTGCCCTCTCAAAACGTGCCAAAGGTTCATCTACGAAGAATCAAACCTCAAGAGAGCAGACAAGAAACATCAAACAACCCAGCCCAGCCCCAGCACTGCCATTCATTCGATTCTACAGTCTTAGCTTCTTTATTCATCACTTTTAGCTTGGAAGATTTGTTTGATTTTTAGTTATTAAAAAATTAGAGCTTTCAAAGTTTATTATAAAACTTACTGTTTAGAATTATTTATAAATGCTTAAAATTAAAATTTGATATCATGTATTTTATTATTTTAAAATAATACAAATATATTTGACAATTTTGTAAAAAAAAATCCAAATATGATAAAAAAATAAATTAGTTATTAACAGGTGTTTAAACCTTGGCTAATCAATCTATGTAAATAGAAACGATTGATAAATTGACCCGTTGTGTTCTCGCGGAGAAACAGATGGACTGAAATAAATGAACGAATTGCTTTACAATTTTGTACTTTGATTAATTACAACCTTTTGAATTAGAACTGAACACTTTGGTATTGGAACGAATCTCTTGTAATCATCTAGCAACTCTTGGAAGTGATTCTTTTAGAATTTCCACTATGGAAACTTATGTATCTCTGCTGCAGAACTTTTCCGGAAGAGATAAAGTTATGCGAGCGACTGGCTATGGAGCCGTTCTATTAAGTGGCGCTTTCAATGCAAATTTATCCACCAGACTCATAGCGTTTGCCAAGCACATCAGTTCTGCAAGGACAATTTTGCGCCTGTTTGAGGACATTCCAGCACTAAAATCTACCTTAAAATGGGGATGTGAGGTAGGAATTTGTAGTTGATTTTTATGTGAGTGTAAATTATTGAGATTGAACCTCCCTAGAATAACTAACAACAAGTAGGAGGCTCTTTTTTATTTTAAAGAGATTAGTGTAAATTGTAAGGTGTTATTAATTTTGCTCACAGTCACTGAATAGCATTCTAATAAAATTATTATAAGCAATAATTAGATTTTTTTTAGTTTTTTATTAAACAACATTATGTATTGTTATTTTAATTGTTCAAATTAGTTTTGTTATCACATTTCCGAATTATAATATAAAGTTGTTGTGCAGAAAAAGATTTTCCCTCAAAACACTGCATCAAAACGATTATTTTTAGAAAAAATTTGATGCTTTTGGCAAGAATGGTTTTGCAATTTATTGTTTAAAAATTCATTAAAAAGTTAAAAAAAAACATCCTAATTATGTCATGTCCTTAAAGTCTTCATTTCCAACATACAATGAATTGTTTCTTTTCTAAGTTTATTTTTTTCTCATAAATTTTTGAATTTCTCAACGAAAGTTAAATAATAAATTTAAAAATCGTCATGGAACTTGAAATTTTTATGTCTGATAAGCTTTGATATTGAGTCCAATCGAGAGTGAATTCTTTGATAATGAATATCAACAGCATTGTTCTTTTGAAGGATGAAATAAATCAGAAGCGAACAAATGTAAATAAAAACAAGCCATAATAACATGATTAAAGTCAAACATATTATTTATAATATATATTATATTTAACTTACATCTTCAGTGAAATGAAAATTCTAAAGGATTCAAAATTTTGTCCAAGTGAGCTTTGAAACAATTTGAAGAACAATTAGCTTTACAAAAACAAGAGTTAATTTGCATATTTTAATGTATTTTAATGTAACTACTTCATTGTCACACATCAATGAACAAACTTAACTCTGGCCAATCTTTGAGCATAAAATATGACCCTGTTCTTTAATTTCTTATAAGACCTTATTCTTTAATACCTAATTCACTGACAATATTTAAATGCATTTGGTAACAGAAACCTATTTTTTTTTAAAGTTAGAATTTACAAATGAGTTTTAGAACATTTGCCGAGCAGTCGGGCGATTTCGCTTCCAAAATCTCGCTCATAAATCAAGCGACGCAACTTTGGACTTTCGTTCGTTCGTTTGTCGGTGCCAATTGAAAAACGTTAGAAAAACAAACCATTTTTTTTACCCGTTTTCACCTCGTCGCCGATCATCGTCGGATCGAACTCGGCAGAAACATCGGACGACGAGAACCTCGCGAAATGCATTTACGACTCCGAAAGTCCCCGGTCCGAGGCAAACGTTGCAAACGTGAGAGGTATTTGTTTTTGGCGATAAGTGAATGCAATCAATCAACGATGTTTGTGCAGCACTCTTACTCTGCGACCGGCGACGGCTTTTCCAGTCGCTTAGTTTTGGCGGAACTTCCCGTGCTTTTGTCGGACGGTCTCTCAAACTTTTGTTTCACTGGATAATTTATGTTTACCAATTTAATAATTAATATCATCTTGGTAATTAATTTACTATTTTATTTAAAAATTGTTCAAAAAAGATTAAAGAATGCTCCATGTCATGTCCTTCAAATCTTGGTTTAATATTGAATGCTAGCTGGGCTTTTGAAATCCAACTGAAGCTTTAAAAATTACAAATCTCATTCATTAGTCAGAAAATACATTGCAAATAACTTGTCCATAAAGTTGAAAAATAAAGCCACAAAACAATGCTTTTGTTCTGGAAATGTTTTGGTGCTGACGTGTTAATCAATGCTTCCTCAGTTGATTGGTCGTATTTTGTTTACGAAAGGAAGTTACATGCTATTGATCTGTGGTTGTTTTATCAGGTTGTTTCATATTTCGTGAATTATTAATGATGGCCTGTGATGTTTGTGATTATTATTATTATTACTATTATTATTATTGTTATTATTATTATTAATATTATTATTGCATCATTATATTTTCCTGTCCGTGATATCATTCAAAAATGTTTTGATTATCATACAAACAAAATCCTCCTTTGACTAAAAGGTTTTGAGTTTTCACCTCACCAAGATCAAGACGATGATTTTTTTTTCTTTTGCAAAAATTCAAAAGTCATTTTCTCCATCTAGAGTCAACAACTTAAATATATTCAAATAAATATATTTATATGTATAAATATATATTAAATATATTCAAATAAATATATTTATATGTATAAATATATTCAAATAAATATATTTATATGTATAAATATATTCAAATAAATATATTTATATGTATAAATATATTCAAATAAATATATTTATTTATTCCCAAGGAACTCGATCTCGCGAATCGCGTTTGTACCGTCGTCTCCAACGTGGCCATGCAGTTGTTTTACATCTCGGAGCACGTCGCTTGGGCGGGGGACAACGGGCTGTTGGCCGTCGGGAGGACAAAATCCTGGTGGACGACGAGTGTCGTCTGCTGGGTCGTGTCGCTGTTGTCCAACTTGGCCAAGTAGGTCTTCGGAGTGACCGAATTGTTATTTCTGGGGGGAAAACGACGAGGGTTTAAAATCTCGTGTTAAGATTCGGGAAACGCAGAAAACTTATTTCGTCGTTAAGATTCGTTTCTTTGTCACTTGATTTGACTTTTCGTGCACTTTGTTCGATATTTTTAATCACATAAAAAACCTTTGTAAATATCATTGATATTTTGAACAAACGTTTAAATTATTAATTTTAACTTATTAACGTAACAAGTTACTGACAATTCGTCACCAGGAGTGTTAGGAAAATTCAACAACTGAAAATCAAAAGACTTCTGCTCCTCAGACGACACGAGATATTTCTGCTCGAGAACGAGTAGGTGCAAACTATACTCAACTTTCTATCTCCGACTTCGGTAGAATTTGTTTTCACGTTTTCCTTTGTTCCTCGAAAACCGGAAGATCGTCCGAGTCGTCTGCCGACTGCAAAGACGAACTGAAGGCCTGCGAAGAACAAACGATGACAGAAGTTCTGAACCTGGTCAAGAACTTCTTTGACTTCATCATAGCCATCTCAATGCTGCCTTGGAAAGTTAAGTTTCGATTTTTGCTCCCTTTCTTGTGTAATTTGTCGATAATGCTAGATAAATTATTATTTTATCATGTAAAAATTGTTTTATTATTATTATTATTTTAGTTTAAACTATTTTATTAACTCGATTGCTTTTAACTCACATTAACAGAAGTGCCCAGAGCCATCAAGACAATTAGATCTACAGATGCTTATGCATAATCTTCTCATGAATGTATTATTGTCATCATCATCGTCATAATAAGAATAATAACAACAACAACAATAACAATATTAATAATAATAATTGTTATTATTATCTCAGATATTTAACAATGATTAATCTATCTGAGTTCTATTTACACAACAGGTTTCCTCTGGGCAGGCAGAAGCACGCCAAAGAAAAACGCCTTTCTGGGTCTCGTGTCCTCTCTCGCCTCGATCATCATCATGCTGAGAGGGATGAAAAAAATTAAAAGAGATTGAAATCAATAGCTACGAGTCAATCAGAACACTTTCGACAGACCGGACGTCCCGAGTTAATATTTTCCCTAATTAAAGAAAATTATAAAAAAAAAAAACATATACACAATCAATTGCTTCATTCTTCGTCGTGTTTCTGATCTTTGAATAATGTTTAGTCAGTTTTCGTGGCGCTCGACTGAAAAACATTGCTTCACTCCAAGTCGAAAAAGTGTAAACAACGTCCGACCGTTGACGATTAGTTCCGAATCGTTCAAAGGTAGCCGTCGATCAAATCATTCGTTCGAGTCTCTCCTCCGTCGACAGATGAGACTCCACAGCTGGTCCTGGAACTTTTTGCGAAAGAGGAAGTAAATGAAGAAGTTAAGAGCCGAGTTGAGGACGATGAGGAGGTTGCTGATGTGGTAGAATCTCATGTAGTTGGAGCACGTACTGCGAGATCTCATGTCCACGACGTAGTATAGAATCTGCGAATTTAGTCAGGTATTGTTTGTGTATAAAGTGTCAACTCATAGGCGTAAGTTTTCCATGGATTTCCAGACAGAAAGTAGGGTGGGATTAAGGTGGGCTCTGAATTGGGTTAGGCTAGGGTCTAAGTAGGGTTAGGTTAGGGTCTGAGTGGGTTAGATAATAAAGATATCCGTATGGCGAGTTGTCTTTTGCCTACTATTCATACAGTGTTCGTTTCAAGGAAATCGTATTAGCATTAGATTCGCAAGGGTGCCATTCAATTCCGAAAAGTAAATAACCTGGTTAATGGCTGCCGGAGTCTCACAGACTATGAAGGCTAGGATGATGATTATCATGACCATGGTGACGTTGCGCTCGTCTGCATTAGCGGGGCTTTTCCCGGCATTGGATTTCAAATGGATGGTTGGATTCTGAATAGTGGAGTCATTGAGAGTCGAAGCTTTCGTCTCATGTCCTTCAAAGTTTCTGTCAGTGGCAGCGCCCCTGCGCCACGAGCTGTCAGGGTTAGCGCTCGTTGTCGTCAGTTCCGTAACGGCAGAGTCAGAGACGGCACGATAGGTCGGTGCCCGAGGAAAAGAAGAATCGAGAAGTGTTTTGGACGACGTCTCCCCAGGTCGTCCAGAGTTGACGAACGACGTGGAGCTTATGGCCGAGGGATTCTGCACCGACGGACTAGCCGAGACCCCGTACGGCGACGGCCTGAACTTCTCGGCCGACCTCAGCGTCGCCATGAGGCGAACGTTGAAGAAGATCAGAATGGAAAGAGGCAGGAAGAACGCGACGAGGCAATAGGCGACGTTCTCGTAGAGTATATTGTACAGCGGATACGTGACCAAACCGTGGTTGACCATCAGCAGCAGCTGTTGCGTCTTGTTGTCGCTCGAGTTCGCCACTGCAATCGGGGCCGTCGCTGCAGTCGGGGCCGTCTCTGCAGTCGGGGCCGTTGCTCCAATCGGGGCCGTCGCTGCAGTCGGGGCCGGCCTGTAGTCGAATTCGAAGAAGCGTGGCATGTTATACAGGACGAGACTCGCTCCGAGAACAATCATCTGTGAAACAATTGATATTGATGTTCGTTGTATCTAAGAATGGGGTTGATTTTTTTTCCCACAATTTGATAACCCTCTCTCCCTACTTCCTACTCACCACCTCCTCGGACCACCCATCCCAGCCACCCCCCTGTCACAAATTCTCAACCTTTGGAGACCTCGTGACGAGCCACGTGACGTCAGTGATGGACAGCTTCGGAATGAAGGGACGGATGAATTTTTGAGCACGAGCGTGCTTCTCGATAGAATTCGATAGCTGTGTGACGTCATCAATTCTGAGGGGCGGAGGGGTTTGGGGGTTGACAGGTTTGGGTCGTAAAATGTTGATCTTGGCAAAGGATTGGAAATGAAAGAATTTATGACAGGAAATTATTGAAGTGGATTGAATCAGAATAGATTGATTCGAAACGCCATTCGATCGGATTGGAAGGGAGTGCAAGAATTGAATTGAACTGCATTGAATGAATTGTGTCGAAAATGAATACAATGAATGAATTGGAATGAAAACGGAGGATAGGGATTGAATTGGAGTGAAGCGGAGTGCAAGGATTGCATTGGATTGATAACGAGTGCAGCAGGGATTGTTTACTAGAACTGCACTCGTCATTAAAAGAAAGTCCATTTCCTCCGAAAGTGCAGCCCACAAAATGCATCCCTCACATCCATGAACGCCTGCAGTCGACCGTGGCAAATTCCATTTTTCCGCGTACTCTCAAATAAACCATAAAGCACAAGCCTAGAATGACCTGTCTCCTGACTTTTGACTTCGTGCAAAGCCGGCTGGCCTGCAACGGCTTGCAGACGGCCACGTACCGGTTGGCCGCCACCAGAACCATCATCCAAACGGTACCCAGCTGTGCCAGGTAATTGACCGGCCAACAGTATTTTTGGAGATAATAGAAGACCTTTTCAAATTCTTTTTCCCTGCAATGTGAACCAAAAAAAAAATTATAAATTTGGAATCTGCATTTTCTTTGTTTCGCTGTAAAATCGCTCGATTTAAGTAACGAATGATTAAAAAACAACAACTGACAAATCGAGAATATCCAATTATCGCTCACCTGCCGAAGTAGATGGCAACAGCCGAGTAGATCTGAACGAGAGCTGACGTCGCTAGGTAAACATTGTCCGTGATCGCCAACGACTTGAGAAGATACGAAGACACCGATCGACCTTGAACTCTCCTCTTGCCCCTCCAAAGGTTATCCTGGGTCGATTGATCCCTGGCTCGTCTCAAAATGGCGCTAGAAAGAATGGACTTGATGCAGACGCCTTTCGCCGACTGATTCAGGCTGACCAGAGAGGCCGAAGTGACACAAGAGTTATTCGATCTCTTCTGGAAGCTGCGCTCGAAAGCCATTCTCTTCCTCCTCCTCTTCGCAGAGCAGCAGCAGCTGCAGCAGTTACTGCAGGGTCGCCGGTCGACGACGTCGCGACTCTCTCGACTACCGCTCGGCTCCACGGATCTCTGGTCGCCCAATCTCGGCCTGAACTTGTACTGCCTTAGGCGCGTCGGAGGATCGGCGTGGAGAACCGCAAAGGACAGCGAATTACCGAGGATTCCGACCCCGCAGACGATGCCGAAGAGCGGTCCGTAGATGATGATGAAGAAGAGATGAGAGTGGCAGGGTTCTTTACCCTCTACAAGGTCGTCGTCGTTGTCGTCGTCATCACCGACAGACAGCGATCGATTGCCGAAGGGACTCTCCATTGGGAGGAAATCGTCATTATCATAATCATCGTCGCATGCGATGGAAATCTCGTCCGTGGCGCTAATTGGACTCCCGCATCCAACGAGCGTCGTCTTGTTGGATATACGCGAGACGACGGCGCCTGCGAACAAGTTGAAGGTCAGGAGAAGGTTCACCCAGTACATCGGGGGAAGTGGTGCCCGCTGGTCAGGCTTCTAGAGGGTAAGACCGGTCAAGCTCGGAGCAAATCGAGCTGTGAAAACTGTTACAGTTTGCATTTACATTGGCATTTATTTAATAAATAATTGTTTTATAATTTATTAAATTAATTTATAATTAATTCGAATTTATTTGTTTTCCAGAGTGTTCTGTGCAAAGTGCAAAAAAAGAAACGGCTACTGCGTTTGCGTTTGTTTGCTCACCCAAGAACCACAAAAAACTTCTGCCGACACGAACCGCTGAAGTGTTGCTCTCGTCTCTAAAAGCCCAACCCCTGTTGTACGTCCACCCACTTTCTGTACGTCATGAGACCATAGGGATGAATACTACTGATGGTGGTTGGTGGTGGAAATTCACTCGCGACGGGAAAATCGAATGAAACTTTTCGCTCCTACAATAACAAGTCAAACAGGAGCTGACGCGATGACGTGGAAATTCAATGACGACGGAATCTGGCGCTAACAATGCGTCCTGTCGGTGACGCGTTCGAATCGTAAATACAAAATGTACTCAAAATCCAACGTTCACAAACATCCCGGAAGCAGGAAATGCCCATTCCTCCTCCATGACCTCCTCCATGACATCCGTGTCCTGTCAGTTACTTTGCGACAACAATGTCAATGATTCATACGATCTCATGACGACGACGGCGATGATTATGATGATGATGACGACGACGACGATGACCACTCATTATCGTCCTCATCATCCGTCGTCGTTTTCCGGTGCAAACTCGCTAATTGCGCCCTGATTTCAGTGCCTTAAAGAATTACAGTCTAAAGAAAAAAAAGAAGAAACACAGAATGAATGCATTGAATTTTTAAATTAAGGATAATTGTTTTTTATGCACGGAAGACGTGAAGGAACAGAAAGAATGAAAGAAAGAAATCAGTTCGGTCAAGTCACGAGTATCCATGGTTACCAACTTAATCAACCTGTTTAACATTTTCCGGCTGACAGTCATTAATTATTAATTAGAGGAACATTTAAATGTCGTTGTTGACATTGTTTATGCTGGTCGGGTCTCGACGTGGGTCTCGGTCTCGTCTCCTCTCGGTCTTGGTCGTTAACGGCGTTAATCTAACTTGGACTTGATCTAATGACTCTGTAGTGCTAGACATCAAAAGCCTTTCTTCAAAAAATCACCGGCAATCGTTGGACACAAATTTCGCGGATTCCCCCTTCCCCGATCCCATGGGACGGTTGAGCCCGTGGTTTGGTAACCCCCTTGTGGAGGGATTTGGTATCCTCCCTGGGAGGCTAATGGTCTCTGAACGTGCGTGCCCGGGGTGGGGCGCGAGACGTTTGATGTTGGAATTGTTTCTGAGAATGCAATTTCTCGCCCGAGCTGTTGTCATTAATGAGTCTAATTGTCGCGTTTTTTCAACTTTAGAAAAAAAAAATAATTCCACTTTCTTCTTGTTTATTCCTCGTGTTATTATTATGTTGCCATGTTATCATTATCATTATTATTATTATTATTATTATTATTATTATTATTATTATTATTATTATTATTATTATTATTATTATTATTATTATTATTATTATTATTATTATTATTATTATTATTATTATTATTATTATTATTATTATTATTATTATTATTATTATTATTATTATTATTATTATTATTATTATTATTATTATTATTATTATTATTATTATTATTATTATTATTGTTATTATTATTATTATTATTATTATTATTATTATTATTATTATTATTATTATTATTATTATTATTATTATTATTATTATTATTATTATTACAGCGCTATTAATTTTTGTTACTATTATTGAAATTTAGTATTTATATTCCACATTTTATCATCGTTTATCCGTTCAAAGCGTTTATCTTTAATTAATGGTCTTTGCTTTTTGAATTGCAAATATCTTTGGTTCTTGGAATGGAAGAAATTGAAGAAACATCTCATGTTTTATGGGCCTCGTAAACTTTTCCACGGAAAATTTCAATTCGTTTTCGCATGCTATTCGAAGCCATTTGAAATCCTTGAAAAGGGGGGTGTACTTCCCATGGCGGACTAGTTCCTAGATGGCTCGTGGTTTAGAAAAAAGGCCCCCCCCCGGCACATCGCTATCCCATGCCATGGGTGTGTTCCCCCTCAACCTGCATATCTCCCCAGCAACAGGCAAACTTTTCCGGATCCGCCTCAGAATCCGACAACTCGCGGGGCACAAAGTCTCGGAATGAAATGAAACGAATAAATATGAAACAACAAAAAAAGAAAAACATTTTAAAAGCAAATTAAAAAAAATGACCACCGTGTGAGCGAAGCAGGCGATGGAATTTAGCGCGAAATTTGAGCTTTTTCTGATTTTAGGTCGCATTTTATTCTGTGAATTTTGCAAAAAAATGAAGATTTTCCTCTTTCCAAATTTTTAACATATTTTAAGGCTTACGGGTAGGAAATCCAAGCCTTTGAGACCGAGGTACATCATCACCATCATCATCACCACCACCGCCACCGTCGTCGTCATCACCATAATCACTACCATCGTCACTGTTGTCGTCATCATCATTGACGTGAAACTATCATCTACAAGAGGATCCGTTATTAGGACACCGTCCTAATCATCTACTTATGTAATTAACGAGATGATCTACATGCCCACACACACACACACGCAAACACACACACCTGACATCATCGTCGTCGTCGTCATCATCATCTCAGCATCACAAAGATGCATTTGAAGCGTTCTTTTCCCTGGCACCGAATCTTCTTCTTTTGAAAGGGAACACACGTCGAGGTAGAACCGGGCTGAATTCTAATCCTTTTAATCGAGGGTGGAAAACACGATCGAATCCGGTGAGGCTCAAAGTCTCAGATTTCCAGAAGAATTTAACTTCTTTAGTTCTCCTGCTCGGCGAGAATTCAAACGAAAGCGTCCTCAATTTTCAAACCAAACGCCCAGACTCCATCACCCTCCATCCCTCCATCACGGATTTCGATTCCATCCAGAGGGAACGATTTGGCCATAGTGCGGTTTTAGACGTTTTTGTAAAACCTTTCAGACATTTTCCTCCGGTTACTTATCGGAAGAGCAATTACAGGAAAGAAAATGGCGGCAATGTTTCCCGGGAATCTCTGCCAGTCGAGATTATGACACCCGTCACTGGAAAAGAGGCAGACGTCGAAATCGCTCTGAACTTCTGGCGCCAATCAAACGCACATTTCACTGCTTCCGGAGTGCGTTTCCATTTGTTCGTTCGCGATTCAATCCGATTTCAAAGGACGAAAAGTGAAATGGAATTAACATAAATTTTCCTCGTGAACTCTGTGAAAGATTATAACTTCCGGTCGACCACTAGGCTACGTTCCAATATGTCCAACCCTGCAGAAGGACTAAGGTGGATTGAGGGGTCGAAATCAGTCCCCTCTAGGATGAGATGAGTTCGCAAATTATATTGACTTCTTTTTTGATTGATGACCTTCAGAAAGGTTAACAAAGGTTTCGCTCCGCTGAGGAAACTGACCTGGAAATTTCGTTGTTGTGGATGAACGAAAAAAATATTGCTTGCCAGCGCAATTTTCCGTGCAAATCTCACGATTGGATTGGTCCGATTGGATGCTAAACTGCTTAATTTGAGCGCATCTGGATGTAATTAATTCTGATGAGATTATGTTTTTAAAAGTTTAAGAGAAATTGTGGAGAGAGGATAGGAACGGCTTCCAGGTGTAAATTGTTTCCTTTGATTTTTGTACTCCATCATTCGCAGAAGCGAATGTTAAACAAGTTTCAGTAAAAGCACGTAAAAAAAAAGTGAGTTTAGCGAAGTGCAAAATTGAGTCAATCAAGTAGATAATTGCATCTTATTTAAGGAAATGCAAATTAGTAATATCAGAGTAGTTCCATGTTCAATAACCGCTGATGTTTAAAAACACATTTGTACTCATCAGTGCTGAAAAGCAAAGGCCTGCATTGACAGCTCCCAACCTGTCAGATCCAGAAGATTAGGATTAAGATTATCGTGTGAGTGAGACGCCACCCAATTCTTTACTTTTGCTCTCTGTAAAATGGCGTCTCATTCGGGCAACCTTGATTTTAAGCTCCTTAGAGAAGAAGTACGGCCGGCAGAAATTTATGAGCGAATTTCGCTCTTCCAAGAAATAAACTGCATTTTCAAAAGACTAAGAAAATGAACAATGGCAAATTGTCCAAGGCAGTCATCACATTTCTCAAAGGGAAAAACTTTAAGGAAAACATAAAGAGAAAAATAGATATTTTCGGAGACATGCGAAAAAACGACTAAAAGTGAAATTAGTAGATTTGTTTTAACAATTGTCGACACCGTTAATGGATTTCCTGCAACAAAAATTCTTTTCGAATTAAACTGAAGTTTCTTGAACATTCAGAATATTTGCAACAAGAATTTTGTCGTTTTTTGTTGTGTTAGCAAATACGCGATATCCCTTTTCACAATAACCACAAAGTAATCGTTGTTAATGGGCTGAGATTAAGTAACATATTAGTTCTTAATCCTATCTAAGCTGAATCAAATCGTAATTTTTCAATCAAAACCCACCTCATTTGCAGCAGTTCGCAAGACCACTGAAAGCTTCAGAACGGCAATAATCGACAATCATTTCTTAGAAACAAACGAGCAAAAATCCAACAGCAAATTGCAACCATTATGTCAATAATTTCTCGGGTGGAAAACACTTTTCTCCTCTTTCTCCGACTCTCTTAAAACAAAATTCACTCACTAATGACTGCGGAACAAGACGAGTGTTCCAAAACCGATGGAAAAACTTGCGAAATGATGTCGAGATGGTTACGGATGGGAAAACGTTCCGGGCGCTGCGTGTAACCAGTGCCGACGCGTGCTATTCCTTCGCTTTCATTCATTTTTAATTCTTCACGTTATAAAATGCATTTAAAAAAGTCTCTTGCACGAAGCCGAGCGCATACCCTATATTTTGTGGTTCAGGTGTATTTGTACCGCTACCCTGATGGCTTTTGAAAAATCTTAATCCTCTTGAGAATAGGCTACTATTGAAAATATTATATGTCGGAAAAGTTTGAGGTTTGACAGCTCCTTGATTCTCTCCGATATGCACGCATTAGCGACTTATCCTTCGAAATCCGAGCGGAACTGGTCTTTATAAAGTCTTAGAGGAAGAAAATACCGAATAGTCGGAGAAAGATATTTTTAAACATCGACATTATTTTCATTCGAGTTAAGAAGAAAATACAACAAAACTGAGGCTGCCCACGGAGTTGTGAGGGGCGGATGGTGTAAAAGCATTTAATTGCTCTGTCGAAAGATGGCCATTATGGATTGAAGAGAAATGAAAAAGCACTCAGATGGATGATGGATATCCAAGAGGGTTCAGGCAGGGGCATATCCCCATGATAGCAGGGCTTACAAAATTCCGGAAAGCCCTCCAAATATTTATTTTCATAGGAGCACAGAGATTTAATTTTAGATTATGGCTTAGTCATAGACCCATAACAATGCTTATATAAAGAATTTATGCGGTTGCACTACGAGTGCTAAAAACACTACCGCATTACAACTCCAAAAACTTATTTTCACCGAAAACTTTAAGAATTAAAAATGTTTTATTTATCTTTACCCATCAGAATGGCGCCCGTACTTCTCTTTGTACGCCACTGGATCGGGCGGACGAGAAGGAGTTTCACTTTCATTTTCAGAGGAAATACCACGGAACACTATTACGCAACCCGGTCGTCCCAACCAGTTACCCACTTGGTAAACCTTCCTTCCACTTATGAATGATCAAAGCACTGCTCCTAACCACCCACAGCACCCACCAACATCATTTTCCATCATCTGCACCATCCACCCATCACGTTGTTAGAAAAGTAGACGTCAATTCCCGTCTTGTTACCCGAGAAACCACGGTAATGGCTGGATAAGTGTTTATTCAGCTAAGTTACATCAAAAAAACGACACCAAAGACGCAAATAACAGCTGACTCTACAAGTTGAAATTCTATTTAAAATACGACAGACAATGAATTATCCTAAATAGTCAAGGACAATTACAATAATATCCTGCATACCAACACATTTATTATTATTATGATGATCGATAATAATAATATTATTATTATCGTTGTTGTTGTTGTTACGGTTAAAACAAGTGCGCCCGGCATCTTTGCGGTCAAAACAAGGAATTAGAGGATCGCGCGCAGCTCTCCGAGAGCCGACGGTTACGTGGAAAGTCAGCAAAAGTAAAATATTATGATTGAAAAACTGCCGCCCATTAACATACGTAAACGTACTCGAGGTGCTGCTGATGGACAGCAGGCGATCCGTTAAAGCTTTCGCGTCGGTAAATACATTCCTCGTCTCCAATAAATATCGTTGTTTATTTACACAATTGGCTCCTCCTCCTGCTCCTCCACTTGCTTGCTGACGTTTCGTGCGACGAATCCTAAGAGGCAAAACTCCCGGAGGTCGACGATCAGAAGCAGAAATCGGCCTCTGCCATGTCTATGGCCCAGGCGAACTTGTCCCTCTGGGTTTTGTTGTAGATTTTCTCGATCGGAACGTCCCACTTCTTGCACCTGTCGATAGGAACGTGGCAATCGATTCGAACGACGTTAGGAAAAAGAGGTGCTAAAATTTCCCGAGGGACTCACCATGCCACGCTGATCCTAGGGTCGAGATAGTTCAGCTTGGACGTGCTGAGAGCAATTTCCTTGTTTTCATCCTTGAATAAAAATTTAATTTAAAAATGATTTTAAAGAATTTAAAAGCGATATTAGTCGTCGATAACTTTTCTTCTCGTCGACTTAAATCAGGAGAACTTAATCTCTGACTCGTACCTTATCTGTCTGTTGCATCTCCAACTTGGCAAGCTGGTCATTGAGTCTGTCATAGGCCTTCTTCTTCTTATCCATGGCACTGAAAAGATCGGATTTATTATGCTTAACCAGCCAGAGAATGTTTCCAGTGCAAACGGCACCTTACAAATCAACTAATATTATGACAATAAATTATTATTATGAATTATTAATTATCATATGGATTATTATTAATTATCATATGGATTACTTACTTCTTGGCAGACTCTGACTTCCTGGCTTTGTAATCAGCTTTAGCATCCTTGAGCTCCTTCTTGGCTGCCTTCACCAACGCCTTCTTTGCATCGACTTTGGCCTGAAGGTTCTCCATCTGTTTTTCAAAGTTCTTTGGTGCTGCCCTTTGATGGTTGCAAAGAATGGCCACCTGCCTGTTGGCTCTGTTGTAGGCCAGCAACTTTGCAGGTAAGGGAGCATCAGCTGTAAGACAGGCATGAAATTAATGACTCAGTATTAATGGCATAAAATCTAATTAATCAACTAATCGGTCGGTCGGTTCGACGCGACAATGAGAAAAACTTACGTTGCGTGAGCTCGTCGAGCTGATCCTGCAGCGTTTTCGACGCATTGAACGTCCTGAAGACCTTGGCCGACAGTCCGTCCATGAGGCTCTGGAGATGCTTGTTTAAGATGGTGGTCTGGACGCAAAGAGAGGGGAGATGGCCATTAGTCACGCAACCGGATCGAGATCAGGGGAAAGGAGACTAGGAATAGAATCGGACTCACGTTCAATCTGTCGAAGAGGTCGTCTCCGGGTTGTTTGTTTTCCACGAAGAGCTGGAGGTTCTTGAAGACCCTCTTCTCCACGGCGACGGCGTTGCAGTAGCGGATCGAATCTTTACCCAAGAAGTCGAACTCCACGACAAACTCCTTTCCGTTCAACTGCTCGTGTAGCTTCACGTGCTCCACCCTGAGGGAGCAGCAGCCGACCGTGTCCGCCGTGTCCTCGTCTTTCTCGTTACCGGCTCTCAGGGCCAGCTACAAAAACGACTCCGATCGTTAGAACGTGTTCGCAAGCATCTCGCGAACTTCGCCGAAGCTTGGCGACACCGGTCGCAGGACGAAATAGTACCTTATCGATAAAGTAGAGAGCCGTAGCTCTCTGTCTAATTTTCATCTCTTTTGACTTGAAGTCATCAATGTAATTAGATCTGATCTTGTCAATGTGCTTTCTCAGTTTTCGGGCGGTCTCATACTTCATCCAGTCCTTCTCGCCTTTCAAACGAGAAGCAGCATTGAGCATTATGTACTTAATTGAACCTTGGATGTTATCTGACCAGGAGGCTAGCCAGGTGACAGTGTTATCGTGTCTAACTTCTTTCCATTTGTGACCCGGCGGGGGCGAGGGAACGTTAGGACCTCTGGCGAAAAACAAAATCAAAATCGTTCAGGACGCGAACGTAAAGCGATCCGAAAGAAGCTTCGCTCACTTGCTACAGTTTATGATGACATCTTCAGGTCGTACCCTCCTTTTTAACATCCCCTGCTTGGGATGCTCGCCTCGGCCTCTGAACAGGCCGGGCGGTTCTATCTTGAAGTTGCCGATTTTTTGCTTGTGGCCGTCGACGACGCAGAAGCCGTATTCGCTTTGTATCTTTTCGTTGGCTTTTTTGATTTCCTGGTGAAAATGCAATTTACAATTTACTCTAAATCGTCGAGAACGATCGAGCGAGCGAATAAATTACTTGTTTTTCTTCCTTCGAGATGTTCTTTCGTTCCTCGGATTTCAGCTTGAAGTAGTCGCCCATTTCTTTAAAATTACACTTTTTCAAGTCGACTATGAGGTTCTTTTCTTCCGACGTCATCACCTTCAAAAGCAACGAAAGCGTCAAGAAATTTATTTCACAAACGTTATACACTAAGAAATAAATCCTTTATTCAATATGATTAAACTTTAGAGATTAACTTGATAGAGATTAACTAAGATAAATACTTGATGAGTTAAGAAATCGTAAAGCCTTCAACGGCCTCAATGGTTACCTTTCTCCAATCTTTAAAGAAATTCTTGTTGAACAGATCCCTCGTAGTGTAGTCGTGGTCCAGCATTCGCGCATAGAAACCTGCCACTTCCTCTGCCTCGTCGGACAGACAGACCCGCTTGCCATCGTAGTAGAAATGGACAGAATCGGGAAGTCTCTCGTAGGCCGGTGCAAAGACCGGACCCTTGTGCTCCAGTGTTCTCCACTTTACACCCTCCTCTTTCTTCTGTTCCTCCCACCTTGACATTTACATAGACATTATTAGTATTATTAGTAATAGTAGTAACAAACAAAACATGGCATTGACTTTAGAATTAATCACACTTGCAATAAAATCTTTTTTTTTCAAATTATATTTCAAATTTCTTAAGAAAAAAATTAATAAATGCCTACCATTTCCACTTCGTCTCTTCTTCTTGTTGATTATCTTTAGACTTTCGTCCTCCCTTCTTCGGACTGGATTCTGGTTCGGTCTTGACCTTTTTGTCCTTATGTCTTGACTATAAAAGGTAAAGAACGTACATCCGTTAGACGGTCAAAAATACTCTGATAATTCAAGCCTTTCAAATTACCTTAGATTCGTCTTCATCTCTCTTCCTCTTTTTAGGACTTTCCTTTTTGGCTTTTTTGACTCTTTGAGTCAATGGAACGTCATCCTCGTCATCGTAGTCTTCGTCGCCTTCGCCTCCGTCATATTCTTCTTCATCAAAATCATCTTCTTCGTCCTTGTGTTTACGTTTTTTGGCTCTAGATTCGTTTAACGAGTTTCTCTTGGCCATTCTTGTAGTCTTCAAGGAGGAAAAAAATTTATTGATATAAATAATATTACAAAACTCAACACCATCACCCCTATTGCTCATAAATCCCTACTAATTTAGAAATTATTATCTAAATATTGTACTCACAAGTGGAGCCTCATCGTCATCGTCGTCATCAAACCCGGACCTATTCTGCTCCTCTTTTACCCTAGATGACTGTAAATCAAACGTTATTCTCAATCCAGTGTCAAATCAGTGATGCAAGCTCAGCTGTACATACATGATCTTCGCTGTCGCTAGTCATCTTGACAGGGGTAACCGGCTCCTGCTTCACCTCTCGCTTCGTCCGATGCCTAGAAGAAGAGGATTTCGCGAGGACCTCCGAGAAAGACGGACCTTCGGATGGCCTGGAATCATCGGTCGATCCGAGCTTTATGGTTTTGATTTTACTAGGTGACACCTTGGTATAGCCATTTTGCTGCATCTGGTTTTGCTCATCACCAGAACTAAATCCATTTTGTTGGTTATCTGTAAATAATATATTATTCATCAGACATTATTAGTGAGTGCATGTAAAAGAAGAATCCATTGCATTGCTGTACAAAATCTGTATCCACATGGCAAATAAAAGGAACAAACATCCACATCCACACAACCAAACGTGATAAAAGCCGATCGGCACAAACCTGAACTCATTGTCGCTAACTTTACTCTGAAATTTCAAATAAATAATAATTTAACAACTTATTTGAATAACCAATAGCAATCACTAAATCAAAATAATACATTAATGTAACTATTAACAGCTTTTGCGAGCCATTTCACGGACACGCGTTGCATATGACGCGTATCGACTTAGAAATTTTCGCCATCTTGTCTCATAGAATGTTCGCGAAAAATTCTAAGTGCGAAGGTCTAGCGACAAAAACAGCAAGAAAACAGCCACAAACACAAACCTTGCAAAGTCCAACCGCGATTTTTGGGAAAATGATTTGTTCGGACAGATATTCGTGCCTTTTAAAAGCGATTTCGCCCAAGAACGATCTAGCTGGGCCCTAAGTAGAGGGACAGCTCTGTAAAAGACTAAGTACTCATATTGCCATGATGTGTATGCGCAAATTTTATTTCGCTAGAATCAGAAATTTTTCGAAAAATTTATTACTATTAAATGCTATAAAATTACCTACCATATTTTAAAGCACTCATACAAGTCCAATTTTGAAGAAAATTGCTTTCCGCTATTCTCTAATCAATATATAGAAGGAAGAAATAACGTTTTATAAGATAAAGTTACCCAATTTATAATGAAGTCTTTATGATAAAATATTTAGTGAAATGATTCAGAATATATTGAATAATAAATCATTTTTAATCTTAAAATGATAGTCTACTACATGTAATCGTGACATCATTTGATTATTTCATAAATATTAGCATTAGTTATTGGTAATAATTTGTTAAAACGCCAAACTATTCATTAAAAATTATCAAAAGACAATAAATTATTTCAAATTTAGTAAATTTTAGAAACTTAAAGATTGCCAGCTTTAATTTATATTGCAGTTTAAAATATTCGATCTTGATTGATTTTGTTACAAAAATGTTTTTAATATGTAAACATCTAGTGAGATTAAGTCAAACTTAATGTTTAAGTCATGATATTACTCTATTATATATTAAAACATCTCAAATTATTAATTACTCTGCTCTGTCAAATCTTTAATTGGCAAATTAGGTAGGTTATTTAAAACATCCAAGGCATCACTTGTTTCTATCATGTTATACAAAAGGATGTCACAGCATTCTTAGCATTTACTAATATGTTTTAACTTAAAAGCGGCAGAGTCCATTTGAATTATAATGTCTAAGATAGCTTAATATTTGTTTCCCCCAAACCACTACATCTGTATCTGAGACTCGAGAAAGTTTTGGTTGTTGATGGAAGTTGTGACAACTGACTATTTATCTACTTATCACCAAAACATACATTCATTAAGGTATGTTGGTAATATTAAAATATCTGGCCAGTTCATGCAACCATATGAAATGAAACTGACCAGGTGTACAACATGCATAATACAATGTATATTACATAGATTAAGGCAAACTATTTCCAGTGTTGAGTCCTGTGAAAGGATATTTTAGTAGAAATGACCCATTTGCTATCTGCATCAGGAGCTAAGAGCTCCATTATTCAAATTTTTCACACATTAGAAACATTTTAGTGACATGGTCAACGACTGAATCAAAAGTCATCCAGCATGATGTCGTGATGGTACAACAGTCCCCTATCCTTCATGGCCTTTTTCTTCAGTTCTTCTTGTGCCAGCTGGGTTTCTTTCTCTTCCTGTTGAAGTAGAAGAATCTCATCGATGCTAACTTCAGTCAAGCTACCCATGTTCCTAGAGTCTTCGTCCTGCAAGACTCAATAAATCCACAAGCTTGATAGAATTTCACAAATTTGGAGAATATTTTAAATTAATTTGAAAGAGCTGCCATGTTCAGGCAAACATCTAAGCAACATTGCCTATCTCCAACTCTGTTTGATGTTTGGTGATAAATCTGCATGCTAGGATTTTATATTATGGGTTGCCGATTCTCGTTTAGAGAATCTGATTGATATCTGATTAAATGATCAAAGGAAACAACAAATTTTTTACACCTAAGAACTCACAATTTCTCCAAGGAGAACAACATTTTCGCCTCTCACGACGAAAATGCCTCTTGGTATGTCTCCATACTTTGAACCGACATGGATTCTTTCAATTGTCCTCTGAAGAACGAGATTTGCTACAAGAAAATTATTGCAACCGTCTGTGGACAATTTTCAGTAAGTTTAAAGCTCACCAAACTGGTCAATACTTCTCAAATAACCAATTAGGGTTCTGCCGTCTCGTAACACAACGAGCAGCTTTTCTGAAATATCAGAAGTTATTATAGCACGTGAATTTTTGTAAGCTTTGTGGGTGTCATGACAATTTTAAAATCTTTAAAACGAATTAAAATAATGTAAAAAAAAAGGTTATCGTTTAGTTTTGCCACATAATTTTTAATTTTTAGCATTTGCAGTGCTTTGTAATAACTAACTGTCTATTTCCTCAATTAAACTCGCTGTTCCAGGTAAGAAATTCATTACGTGATAGAGAAATCGAGCGAAGTTCTAAAGCATTTTAGTAAACAAATACCCAATACAAAAAGCAAACTTCAGATTTAAAACGTTTTTGAGAGAATTGTTACAAAATTCAAATTTTAGTATATTTTACATAACCATATTAATTTTTCCAAAACCATCTTTGTTTCTAAAATAACATTGTAACGGCACGGCAATAATTTTTCAGAAAAATGTCATCCACTTGACCCATATTTAAGCAGAAACATAAAAATAGTCACGATCAAGCAATTGAAAAAAAGCGAAATTTCTATTTAAAACGACAGCCTGTTTAACTATTTTAAATGTTTCGGTATGTCACTTCAAAATAGATGTAATTTATAAATATTGTACAAGATAAACACGATCTGTAGCTAAAGAATTGTATGTGTTTTTAATAAAAAATACGCATGATTTAATTCCTTAATAATTTAAGGTGTTTTATCTTATCATTCTTTTATCAAACCGTTTCACTTCCCTGCTATTATTTATTCTTTTGCGAAAGGTAATCTTTTATGGCTTTTTCAGAATTTATTTCTTTGGTCTTTAATTAAGAGCGCACGCAAAAGTTTGGTGTTTATTGGAGATCTAATTCAAACATTACAAACTTTTTACGTCTTTATAAATGGCTGCTTTACCAAAAGAGATGTATTCTTCGACATTTTGTTAAAGGACTTGGAAGCATTGTCTGCTCAAATGTTTAATGACATTGCAGCAGTACCTTATGGTTTATGAATATAGATGATTGTCGAAAGTCCAGCATGGTTATGCATCTTATATCAAAAACTTATTGTACCACATGTAAAATTTCAAACGATCGGTTATTAGAAGTTTTTGCTTATATTTAATTAACATTTTACGAACCACACGAGTTGCTCCGTTGAATCGTCAAGATTAATTCAATAAGGAAATATGCGAAAAAATTTTAATTGAAAATAAACATTTAATAGAAATTAACAGAGCAATTTGCATTTAAAACAATCACTGTTTACTTATGCATTTTATTCGGGCCGGTGCGGTGGGAGTAGTCATTTGTTCGCTTGTTGATAAATGTGCGTGATTGCCTGTGAGCAGAAATGTTAATATTGACTATCTGAAGTAATTTATAAATTTTCAAATTATTTTTGCATCACTTGAAGTCACCTCGTTCTGCAGAATGGATATATTGTCGCTTTTTAAATTTCATATTTACATGTTGTGCATGCTGGTAGTGACTCATTCACTTCCCACCTCTCCAAGTTTATCGACGCACGCCTCCCCTGACAATGGCACGATGGTAGTCGAGTTCTCTGCCAGTGCATTATCATTTGGCAAGTCCAGTGTAATTGCATACAGGATTGAGAATGGCTGGAGTGAAATGGAGAATGGGATGCTTTACATTCACTCTGATACGAAGAGCACAGTTAGAATCGTTGGGACGGACATAGGTACAAAGCCTCTTGCTCTGGCCTTTACGACGCATCCAGGTTCCAAAGGTCTTCCTTGTGACGATCTGAGGTCAACAGAGATTTTTCATTCCAACGAAGTGCGGCAACACACGGCAGTGTTCGACATCGTTTTGTCGCAGAGAGACGACATTCTCTATTTCTGTATTCGCGGGGAAAACCAGACCGGAGGAAAGTCTCAATTTGTTCATCTCGGTAGCGATCCGTGGATGTCCGTGGGCTTAAAGGAGGTACCGTTGAAAAAGTACATTCTCCCGTTTTGGCTACAGGTTGGTGCCAGCCTACTGCTTTTAAGATTGAACAATTAGTTTATTGATTGGCTAGTGAATCGATTGCTAAAACCTTGGATGTTCAGATCATAGTTGTGGTCATCCTTCTCATTTTTTCCGGACTCTTCAGTGGTCTCAACCTCGGTCTAATGTCTCTCGACCAAACAGAATTGAATATCATGATTGCCTCTGGAACTCCAAGAGAGAAGCAGTATGCTAAGACGATCATGCCCCTAAGGAAAAGAGGAAACTTTTTACTCTGCACAATCCTTTTGGGCAACGTTTTGGTCAACAATTGTCTTACAATTCTTTTGGATGATCTTACAGGAAGTGGCTGGATGGCCATCGTGGGAGCCACTTTGGCCATCGTCATCTTTGGTGAAATCGTGCCTCAGGCCGTCTGCTCAAGGTATGGCAGAATCGGCCAGAAACCTTCTGGTCGCCGGTTTTGTAATATATTTTTGAATTAATTACGATAAATCATGTTCAAATGAAAAAAATAAATTTGACGTTTTTCATGCATCCTAAATGAGTTGTCATTTGAAACGCAGGTACGGCCTGGCAGTGGGCGCAAGGACGATCTGGTTCACCAAGTTCTTCATGTTGGTCACCTTTCCGCTCTCCTTTCCCATCAGTATGATCCTGGATCGCGTTCTGGGCGAGGAAATAGGCTACGTTTACAATCGCGACCGTCTCAGGGAACTCCTAAAACTCGCCGAGAAGGTACGTGAACGTCGGATACGTGACGGGCAAAAGACAACTCACGGGTGGGGATCTTTAGCATCTAACCCACTCAGACCACAACCCAACCCAGCCTCACCCTGACTCTACCCTAACTCTACCCTACTTAGCGACTCTGGAAATCCATGGCAAACTGATAACACATGTGCCTACGAGTTGTCTTTTGCCTGCCACCATCCATCCTTTTACCTTTACGGTTGTTCGTTCACTCCCGGCTTCGACGGATCCGAATCGTCGCTTTTTCCACGTCCAGGACATCGGCTTGGTAAAGGACGAGGTCAACATCATAACGGGAGCCCTGGAGCTGTCGAAGAAGACGGTCGCTCACATCATGACAAAGATCGACGACGTCTTCATGATCGAGTACAGCTCCGTTCTCGACTTTGACACCGTCACGAAGATCATGGAGTCCGGCTACACCAGGATACCCGTTTACGAGAAGGTAGGCCTTCAGGAGAAGGAGGAGGGGAATTGCTTTTTAGTTGCTATGGGTTTATTGAAACGTTGTGTTGTGGTGCGATTCCATGTATGTTTTCATTGTTGTTATATGGTGTTTATTAGTATTTTTTTATTGGTGACAATATCATGGAATTTATAATTGAAATAATATTAATTATAATGATTGATTAGTAATAATAATAACAACAATAACAGTAATATCTATCTGAAAATAATATTTAAGATTTTTCAATATAGCATTGACCAATATATATTAACACGTTATCGATGAAACTCTGGAAAATTCCGTTCGACGTCCGTCAAAACCGATCGTTAAAACTCGCCGATTGCGATCGGAGCTCGGCATTCGCACGTCTCGTCTCACGCTCGTTTCCACGGAAACCAGGACCGTTCCAACGTCGTTGCCGTGCTCAACACGAAGGACTTGGCATTCGTGGACCCGGACGACAAGATCCCTCTCAACACGGTGACCAAGTTCTACAACCATATCCTCCTCTTCGTCTTCGAAGACGTCAGACTCGACGTCATCCTCCAGGACTTTAAGAAAGGTGACGATGCTTTGCAAGCGACGAGAGCGGAGATATTTTTTTTTGGCACTTCTCGGTCGCCCCCTTTTAGCTGGCACCGCCACCAGAGGGCACTTCTAGGAGGCAAAGGCAGGGCACGGGAGTGCCGCCCGTTCTGCCACCCGCTAGACGCGGAAAGATGGCCGCGCCGATGACGCAACTTCTTCGTCATTTCAGGAGGCTCTCACATGGCCATGGTGCAGAGCGTGGTGAACGACGGACCGGGCGACCCCTACTACAAAGTCGTCGGACTGGTGACTCTAGAAGACGTCATAGAGGAGATCATCCAGGCGGAAATCTACGACGAATTCGACACCGTCAGTGAGTAGCGACAAAGGACGTCTTTCCTTTTCCTCAAATACGTCTTCCTAATTTTATGGTGTATTATGGTTTTAATGAGTTTTAATGATGCTAAATACTTGAACTAATGCAATCGTCGTCTTCTTCTCGTCAGCTGATAACAGGCTGAAGGAGCCTAGGGGCATTCGACAGAAGGACTACAGCGTGTTCAACGTGCCGAGTCACCACAACCTTCCCCGACTCACGCCTCAGTTGCAACTCGCCTCCTTCCAGTTCCTGTCGGGAAGTGAGCGACGGAGGCTTCTATTTCAATTTCTTGTTTAGTTTCTAGTTTTCCAGTTTTTTTTTTTGTAAATTCTTTTTCTTTTGTGTTTGTCTGTATTTGGCCCAATGTTTGGGTGATAAATATGCATCCTACTGGTTTTATGGTGTCCCTGTCCAAGGGCACTCCATGCTAGTGCAACCTTAATGGCTGCCATCTACAGGAAATCTGCACATTTGGCAGACCTAGATGCTATTATTATAAATCAAAATTTTATTATTAACAAGTAAATAGAGTTAAATTAATTTTTGTTATTAGTTTTTATAATAAATTGTTCGTTATTATTAATTTTCCACGCAATTTTTTTTGCCTCCCTCTCATCTAGCCCTTACTCCATTCAAACCTCCTTACCTGTCCGAGAGAATCCTGTACAAGCTGATGAGTCAGAACATCGTCATGGAACACAAGCTGCAACCTGGCGACGGGCCGTTCTACCTGTACCAGCACGGACAGCCGGCAGACTACTTCGTTCTCATCGTCCAGGGTCGCGTGCTGGTCCAGTCGGGTCTCGAGCATCTTACCTACGAAGCCGGCAGTTTCTCCTACTTCGGACTCCAGTCCCTTCTCATAAAAGGTACTTTGATGAGACGACCATTATGCGCTCGTTCGCGTCATAACATCCTCTAGTAAGCATCGGGAGGTTTGCGAGGCATCGTTTTGCAGGCGCTTCGAGGCGGCTGAAGCCAGGTCGCGATCCGATCGGACGTCGTAATTTTTTTCTGCATTTCAGGGCGAAGTGGAGCGTCCACCGCCGAACGGCTTACTACACACAAGAGCACTCCAATCCTGATCAACGTCCAGGACTCTTCGGCAGTGGAGAGTCAAAGCCGCACTCAGCTCTCGTCTCTCAAGGGCGAGAGGAGCAGGGCCAGCATCATCGACCCGAACCTGACACCTGCCATCGGTCCGTTCGTCCCCGACTTCACGGTCCGAGCGCTGACTAACCTCCAGTACTTGAAGATCAATCGAGAGCAGTACATGATCGCCTACAGGGCTTCTCAGCTCGAACAGGAGATCCTCAGAGGCAACGCGACCGACTCTCCCGAGGAAATCTTCGAGAGGGAGTGGAAAAGCGCCAACCCCCTCTTCCTGGAGAACCTCGTCGACATGAAGAGCAGCAAGCGCACCTCTTCCGTCGGACACATCTCCTCCCCCTCCTATGGCTCCATGAACCCTCCCCAGGGAGCGTCCAACTTCTTCCAGCAGGTCCGAAAAACTCTCGGCTTCTCCTACTACAGTCAGAACGACTCGACCAATATCTCGATCAAGCAAGACAGCTCCCTTCCGTCCACGAAGGCTTCGACTCCTCCCAGCAGGTCGAAAGTTCAAACATCCACCTACGGGTCTCAAGGGGTCGCTCAACCGAAGAAGGGAGTCAAGTGGTCCCAGAACGAGTACGTCCATCCCTCGGCATCCCAGGCACGCAGGTCTCCCTCGAAAGATAGGGTGGGCGCTCCGGGCAGGACGAAGGACAACGACACGAAGGGCAACGACACGAAGGGCAACGTCACGAAGGGCAACGTCAGAGACAAAAGCGACGACAAAGACAAAGACGTCTCCCAGGACAACCGGAACACGAGTTCGGAGGGTGGCGTTTCCGAAGCGGAGGCTTCCGGCGAGCCGCCCTCTCGTGCCGAGAGCTCCAAGATGGAGACGGAGGCCCTGCTTCAGGATCTGGAGCAGATCGAGGTGAAGGTCGTCAAGCCCTGAACCGCAAGAATCCATTCCGCAATTTCATTTTCATTTCCTCTCTGCGTCGGGACGCTCTCTCTCCTTTCGACGGACCGACGGCGTCGGACGGGAAAACCCGCGAGCACTTGAAAGTTTTTTTTGTCTGCTCTCCTCCCTTCCTCGCTCGGTCGTTCGCTCCTCCGTCGGAGCCGCTTCGTAAAACGAGGTCGATTCGTAATCTTCGCGACATCTTCTGATCTCTACTTTTTAAAGCATTTTTTTCCCATTCATATTTCACTGCCATACTTTTTAGCTGGAAGACATCGCCCATGTTTTTCTTCTTCTTCTAGCTTTTTTTTTACCAAGTCTACTTTTGAGCACTGATTATAGTATTTAGAGTACTTATGGAAATTCTCACGATATTTAAATGTCAAAACATTCGCTTCTCAAACATTGTCGTGTTTTTTTTTATTATATTTTATTGCCGTCGCTTCGAATCGAGGAATGTCGTTGTGATCGGATTTGCTTGTACCCCTGTGTGTATGTGCGTGCGTGAGTGTGTGTATTGTCTTGTCAGGGATTATGGGGTTTATATAGCTCTCAATCTTCCAAGGCTAGGGTCTGTAATAGGTACAAAGGTAAACTCGTGGGCCAACATTCTTGATAATGGTGTTTTTTAGTCCAGGGTAAGCCTTGGAGAGGGGTTGATTTCAGCAGTATGCTGACTCTCTCTGCATCTTCTGGTATGAAAGAAGATTGTGGGAGAGAAAGTCACGTAAGTTCTTAAACGTTTCTTTGAACGGAAATGAATTCAAGTCCGCTAAACTTAAAGTTCACTTTTAATTCTTCGACGAAAGAATAAATAATGAACAAAGAAGGTACAAATGAACGCACGGGAAGGCATGGCGAGACGAGCGCTTCTCAGCGTCTCGAACGTCGGTGACGTTCAGTTTAAACCTTCGTTTCCTCGTACAAGAGCCAGTTGTTTGGAAACCTTTTCAATTTGAGGCCCGGCGCCATTATCCGGCATCTGGAAAACCTCTCTCCACTCCCTCCAGGCAGGCGGACGGAGCCATGGTCTTCCGTGGATTCTGTGCTCTCCGGAGCTAGGGTCGCCGACGATGTTGTTCTCTCCAAGAAGTCCGGAACATCCTTGCCGGCATGACCCTTTTGCTGTCTAAAAGGTCGGCCTTGGGGGTCGTCGCTCGCGGCCTTACCCCCCTCGGCTCCAGCCGGGTCGAATGAGATCGATCCCGAACTTCTCGTCTGCTTGTTCCGCCGATCACGGAAAGCCATAACGGCATCGGTGACTAGCAGGAAAATGGGCACGAGTTGGACATTAACATTCAGAAAGTCCTTCGCCCAGTGTCGCGAGGTGCCCGGAAATATCCACTTCACGCTCCAGTGATCAGGCAAGACGTCGATGTTTTTCGCTCCGCCTCCGTCGCTACGGTAACAGTCTGCCGCGTCTCCATGGTGACGGTCTCCGTCGATGTAAACAATGCGGGGGCACGGAACAATCGGATGCTCGTTTGCGTCGTCTGTATAAATTGCAAGAGTTTCAAGGAGATAACAAAGTTTTTATTTTATATTCTGTTAGAGTTAGGGTTAGAGTTTATTTGTTTTTTTCCTGTTTAAATTGAGCATAGATTCAATTTTATTTTGAAACCTATGACCCAACCAACCAAGCGGTAGCGGCCAATTGCCGTCCATAAAAAGTCGTGCATATCCCATGGCTCGGTATTTATATCCTTAAATACTTGGCTTAAAGTGACCTTTCGGGGTTAATAAATCCTTTTTAGACTCACTTGGAATATTTCAAGGCAAGAATATTTACTGCCTCTGGTAGCTAAGGTAAAATAAAACTCTTAACTGTCAGACAGGCAGACGTACAGACTAGAGACAAACAAAGAAACAAGCGAACAAACGAACAGCAACAACAAAAACGACAAGCAAACATGCAAGTGACCAACCATGTTGCTGAACCATGGATAGGAGACATTTGAGATGTTGAAAATCCGACTGGTCGGTGAAAAATGGCAAATTACTGCGATGGTCGCTGCAAGTCTCTCCAGTCGTAAAGATGGCTGATTCGCGATATTTACGCACTTCATGGGAATCGGCAATTTGACGGAAAGAGTTCAGCAGTTGACCTATCAGAAGGACCAGACCGAACGTTGCCACCTTGAAGCACTGCCTCGAGTCCAAGACGGTCTCGAGTCCGAGAATAGCATCTTCGCCTGGAATCGAACCAGCCGGCTTTCGACTGCCAAGGAAGAGAAAATCGGTGGCGTTCGAAGATTCTAGAAGCGAAGATTGTATACGTTCGTCAGTCTTATCTCCCCAAATTCGCCTCAAATTGTTCCCCGATTCGCGTGGGACTCGAGGCAGGAGGTAGCTTTTATATTGACCACGATTTTTCATCGCAAGATTAATTTCCAGTCCGGACGCGTCCGAAGACAATGACCGATCGAACTGGCACTCCGGTGATGGCTCCGGCTGCCGACTCTCAGATACGAGATCGCCTCTCGTGCCCGAGAGAGCGCCGAGCGATTGAAGGAAATTCGTTTCGAAGACCCAGAAAAAGGAGGCGACATCTTCCATCCCTCCAGCCTGGAAAGTGAGGAAGGGCATGAATTTTCTTTTCTGCCAGCAATTATTCTCGTCGCCAGATGTCGTCTTCTTCCTCCTCATCTTCTTTTTCGTAGGGTCGGAGCGAATGGGTCTCTGAATTTGTCTCATTACGTCGGCGAATTGCAAATCTCTCGACAAGCAAAAGCATCGCCAGACGCCCAGCAAAACGTCCAAGATGACGATCGCCATCAAGAATAGCGGCCAGTCGGATGTGATTTCAAAAGCGTTCGATAATTTCTCCGACATCCAAGCCAATGGCGAGTCGAGGAAATCCATCGCTTCGTCCATCCTCGGGTGACAATCCGAATTAGAGAGAAGTCTTTCTGAGGAGTGGCCCGAGATGGCCCAAGGTCTGGACGCGTCGAAGAATCTAAAGACGTCTGCAACGCTGACGTTCGGAGGGGCCGCTCTTGCGGTCGATGTCGTCGCTGTCGTCGTCGTGGTGGTGGTGGTCGTTGCGGCGAGAGAAGAGAGGATGAAGAGGAGGCTGTTGTTGTTGTTGTTGTTGTTGTTGAAACTGTTGATGGTGTACGTTTTGCTTTCATTCAGTGTGCTCGTGTCGGATGTCATGTCATTAAAATTTAATACTTAATGATGGCGATGACCAAGATGTGACGGTGGACAGTGATTATGGTAATGATGATGATGATGATTTTGGCGAAGATGACGACGACGACGACGATGACGACATCGCCCAGCGTCAGTGACGTCCGTCGTTAAGATGAGCAAGTTAAGTTAAAACACCCCTTGTGATTAGTTGAACATGTGATGGATGGATGGGTCGTTGGATGTGATGGATGGATGGGTCGTTGGATGTGATGGATGGTTGGATTCTAAATGACGGATGTGATGCACGCCGTGATTTTTAAGAAAATTAGAAAAAAAAAACTTAATCAGCGGAAAGTGGACCTCTTACTCACGTCGTCGTTATTTCAAATCCGTTCCAACCATCTATTAATGAATCCCAGATCTGCAGATCTGATGCAATTGTAGGAACAACAACAACAGCAACCACCACGACGACAACAACAACTTTCAACAACATTGGCAACAACAACATCAACGACTTCGCAACAGTATGGAATCATCATTAATTTTAAAAATAAAGCAATAAATTTGTTTTTAACGTTAATATTTCGATTATCACCACACCACGTTCATTAACCTCACGGTCATCACCACATAGTCATCATCATCATCATCGTCGTCGTCGTCATCACCACATAGTCTTCATCATCATCATCATCGTCGTCGTCGTCATCATATTCGGCTGAATTTTTTGAATGGAAGTCATAGTTAGAACGAAATACTTATAACTAGATTTTCGATTTCATCGACAGTCACGTGAACAACTCCGGCCATTGCACGGAAATGATGTAGCGCCGTCAAATCCAGCTCGTCAATTCCAGGAAAATGTGCTCCGTTTTTTATGCAGATTTTTTTTTTAAATTTTAATATTTAATTTTTTTTCGGTTATTTTCTTCTATCTTCCCTCTATCGGGAAAAATTTAAAAATAGACACAAAGCCGTAGAGATGACCTAATCCGAACAAATGGTGAAATTTCAGTGGAAAGAATTAAGTGCCCAATTGAGAATTATTCAAAATAAGAACAATCGGCTGACCTCTGCCAAGATCCGCGGTGGGGCACAGGGTCGACCAGGGCGTTCGGGGGGTCTGGTAACCACGACAACCACTGTATGACACCAGTTTTCAGCTTCGAGTGTAATTTCCGACGATATTTTCTCAACAGCTGGTCGTAAATCGTGGCGAAACGCTCGAACAAATCGGTCATTTCTCTGAGCCGGACTGATGTTTTGTTGCTGTTGTTGATATTGCCGCTTCTGATGTTGTTGTCGTTGTTGCTGTTTTTGTTGTTGATGTACTTGAAAGGATATTTAAAGTCGCATGCCGTTCGGATTCCACTGTCCATGATAGCTCCTGAAATCCTTTGAAAAGCTGCCTCGAAATGCTCCTCGCAGTGGTTTCTGAAGTTTTCCAAATTTGACCTATGATGATGATGATGATGACGACGAAGACGACGATGATGGTGATAATGATGATGTAGTGGTTCCCTCCAAATTCTAGCAGCCGACCCACAGTCTAATCGAGCGACACCGGCGACATCGGCAGCACCGACTTCATCGGTTTTTCCGACTTCGACGAAGCACAGACAGGCAGAGGTCACAGAGACGAGCAACGATACGAAACAAAACAACTCCGACATTTTCCTTCTTAACTGTAAACAACAATGCTGCCCGGCCCTTGTTACTTCACGGGCCATTGGGTCTGCAATACACTCAGTGACCCGGATTCCGGAACGACGGCGACGACGACGATGACAAGGAGATGATAAATTCAGCAGCATGGCGAGCATCGAAACGAAGGTGACTAGAAAGTACTTCAAGTACAAGTCGACGTATTGGTCCGCTTCCGGTCGCTGTGGAGGCCGGAGACGCCGATGCCTGTGATCGCGATGGCGACCGTCGGTCGAGCTGCCGTTAGATTGAGAGACGATAGAGGTGGTCGAGAGATAAAAAAGACGAGCGTCGTTGACGGCATCGCTGAGAGCGACCAAATAGGAAGCTGCGGTGTCGTTGCAGCGTCCTCTGCTTCCGTTATTTCGGTCGCGACTGCAGAGATTACCGACGGCTTCGTACCTACCCTTCGCATTGGTCGCTACCACTCGGATGTGGTCGGCATTTTCTGAAGTGGCGTTCGTTACCGTCGGAGATGCCTGGAAAGATGCCGAAATGTCGACGTCAAATCTGACTCTTCTCGGACCAGGACATGGCATGATGACGTCGTAGTCGGCCACTTTGAGTCCGAAAATGAGGTCAGTGACCGTTATGGCGAGGAAAGTAGGACAAGCCGTGACCTTTCTAGTGCCGTGCTGACCTAGAAAAGGATGAGATGAAATTCTGTTTTTTTTTAAAATCAAATTTAAATGAAATTCAAGTCCACGTTCGAATAAATTCGGATGAATAAATTATTTAATTATGAAATATTAATTTTTAAACGTTTTTTAATTTCTTTTTGTGAAATTCAATTAAATATGTTCTCTTCATTTTCTTGTTTTATGGGCGCATATTTCAATCACACACAAAGGCGTAAGAGAATGAAAATTTCGAAGGCTCACGGATCGATACGGACAGACATTGAACGATAAACAATATATACAAAAAAAAAACTAATAACATTTAAAATAATAATCATAAAATAAAATATTATTGTTAAAAATTTAATAGAAGCTGTAAACATGACAATCAAAATCCTAATAATAATCATTACCATCACCATCACAACCGTATACGTAACGAGAATATCGTTATCATAAGCATCGTCGTCATCGTCGTCATCATCATCATCGTAGATCACGTGACATGCGCGATTGGAGTTCAAAGCGCCAAAGAGAACCTGTTATGCCGATCGAGACGCTGCGATTGTCGGTCATTGACGTCACAGTGACGTCATAGACGCTCTCCTTGGTCAGGTGACCTCTCTTCCTCCTGGAAAACCACCACCTCAGCACCGACTGACCTTCTGGATCGAAAGAAGATGATGATGAAGATGGAGAATGAGTAAAGTTTTTTAAAGCTGTTTTTCATTTTACAAACTTCAAAGTCTCTTTTTTTTCTCCAGATTTAAATGCCAATATTATTTACGTGAAATATAATTTTATAGCTTAATTAACGATAATTTAAAGTTTATATAGATAAAGGTGGTCCATCAAATCGGGTTAGCGACTTGTTGACAAACAGACTTTCGGGTTGCGAAATGTGACGTTATATAATTCATGTCCTGGTGTCGTTCGAACAACCAGGATCGCATTAACAGTCGCCTCTGGGATGAAGCGCTATACAAATGAGGTCGTCTCAAGAGGGGGTGTTGAGACGTCTTGAAATCAGATTTTTCTTCAGTCCCCGTCATCGTAAATACAAGAGTAGGAATGTTATTTTGTCTAAACAAGGTTCGAAAACAACTCTGATGTATCGTAATCATTATCATTATCATCACCATCATCATCATCATCATGGTCATGATCATAATTATCATTGTCATTGTCATCATCGTCATCTCTTCATTACCGTGATCGAGGCCGCTCATTCAATGCTATGCGTCCATTCATTCATTCCATCATGCATCAATGCACTGGTTGACCCACGAATCAATGCACTCGTTGACCTATACGCATCAATGAATCTAAATCACCTATGCATCAATGCGCGAAATCTTGTTCGTCGTTCGAAATCATGAATTGACGCGTCGTCGTCGTCGTCATCATCCACGTCATCCGGGCACAATGCCTGACGACTCCTGATCTCCTCTTCCTCCTCTTCCTCCTCTTCTTCCTCTTCTTCCCTCTCATCCTCCTCCTCTTTTCCGTCAGTCGCTCACGGACAAGACAGAGTACACAGAGAAGTGCAGGTGCCGGGCTTAAATTATGAATCATTCACTCCACTCCAAGTCCACTCCATTCCAGCCGAAGCAACGTGCGTCCAACGAAGTGGTTCCGTGAAAGAAGAAAAAAGATGGCGGAACGTACGAGCGCCAAAAATTAATTAATTTTTAAAAGAGAAAATGGAATTGTTGCAGAAGACGTTTAACTATTGCTTTCGTAAACTCACTACTCACGATGACGATGATGATGATGGTGATGATGATGATGACGACGACGATGATGACGACGATGATGATGTAATAATATTTCAAATTAACGAAATTAATGATTAATATATTCTGACAACCGGTGAGCTTAATCTTCGTATAATACTCCGATAAATTAATAATGACGCGGGGAACAACCGTGACGATGATGACGACGACGATGACGACGATGACGATGACGACGATGATGACGATAACAGAAACATTGACAAAGGCGTTTCGTGATTGGTGTATTTAAAAGCTCTGGCGAAAATGCAATTAATTTTGACGAGCGTTTCAAAGCTGGAGATCATTAACATTAATGATCGACATCCAACAACAACAACATCATCATCTTCGTTGTCGTCATCATAATTAGTGTCATCGTCATCATAATTGATGCCATCATCATCTCGTTCTCACCTTCTACAGATATCTTCAGGTATGGATCGCTGTTATTGTTCCTCACCAGGTATTTGAACTGCGAACGCCTCTCATCACTATCCTCCTCTTCCTCATCATCATCACCACCACCATCATCATCATCTTCGTCGTCGTCAGCGTCGTCATCGCAATCATCGTTGTCTTCCTCCAGTTTTTCCACATAGAATGAGGGATCCACCCTAAAGCCGTAACTCTCAGTATATCTTCCGCGGACATCGTCATCATGATCACCAACATCAATATCATCATCATCATCATCATCATCATCATCCCTGGCCAGAGCAACGCCTTCGTCGTCGTCGTCATCATCATCACCGGAGTATAGCGGAACCATCCTATCCGTAACGTCATCGTCGTAGCACATTTTGTCGTCTTCCGGCCCCGATGACGTCATCATCGTCGTCGTCTTCAACTTCTCTTCGACGTGACGCAGTCTGTCGTTCAGGTACTTCTTTGCTCTCTCCGTCCCGGCTGACGAACGGATAGCTGGAAAGTTGTCCCCTTCCGGTTTCGATTTCAGTTTCCTATTCCAGTTGGAACTGCTGACGGCGAAAGGCTGGCCTTTGAACCTCAGTGCGACCCTCTGGAAATCTCGACTCAACGTTTTGGGTCGAAAGTTGGGACGGCCGGATTGGGCTCGATCTCGATCTTGGTCTTGGCGCCGGTCTTGACGCCGGTCTTGAGGGTGGAGAACGTGGAAGTTGATTTTCGTCGGATCCGAACTTCCTTCGTAAAACAATAAGTTCTTGTCAGGAGATTCAATTTCAAGTTTGGTTTCCATGAGTTTCAACTCCGTTAATCCACGATGCAAATCTGTGGTGTCTTTCTGGTGTCGTGTTCGCAACCCTGCTTTCCTCCCCTATTTTTGGGGGTAGTATGGGGTGGGGGTGGTGGAGCGCTATATGAATGGAGCGAAAACCAATATCGGATTCACAGACAGATTGATTGTTTTTGATTGCAAGTAATAATAGTAATAATGTTATATATTATAATAATTAATTAACGATGATAATCATTATTAATTATCTATGTATTAACATATAATATAATAATAATAATAATATTATTATTATTATCATCACTTATAATGCATACGATATAATGCATATAATAAATACTAATAAAAGTATATTATGAAAATTAAATTCGGACGACATTAAAACCGCATTTGAAGCGATAATCCACTTAAAAAGTCCTCAATAACAAGACAACACGTGGCTATTCACCGGACTTGGCGTCCCTGGCGACGGTCCCCAACAGGGTCAGTTGCCTTGGAAACAGGTCGCGCCGGGTCACGTGATCGATCTTGAAGAAGTCGAAGACAGTGGAGCCGGTCTTGAAGTGCTCCTCGCTCTCGGTCTTGATGCTGAACTTCATCCTCGGGGTCTCGAAGTCCAAGACCGGGACGCTGACGTAATACCTGACAGATCGATATTGAGACGCTCGGTCATTTATTTATATCTAGGCAGGCCCTTTAAACGACTAATTTCTCGATAAAGTTTATTTATATAGATTAGGCAGTCACGTTATCGTGGCAAGATGGCAGGATTTTCGAAAAAAAAGCGTATTTTTACACGATATAGTTGTGGCACACATATGAAACCTATATACAAACACTCCCCTGATCGAGTACTATGTTGTGTCAAAATTTCAAAGCAATTGGTTAAGTACTTTCAGAGAACGTTTACATGATACAAACACACATTGCATTTTTATTTATATAGATAATAATAATAATAATAAAAATGGGTAAAGTGGGAGTAAATGGGGAAGACAACGATGACGACGAACCGTGTTCCAATATCCAGGATGGACGATGGAAATAGATGTCCTCATTTCGGATTTCATAGGAAAAATGCCATAAAATGTTTATTTATTTTTTATTTTAAATATTTTTTGATAAAAAAAAATATTATTTCCAATCAGAGACGAGTCAGAAATTGGCCACAAAGAACGTCGAGTGCAAAACGATGATGCAAAGCGTTGCTATTCAAACTGCTTTTTCTCGCTTTGAATCCGAGAGCGGGAACATTTCTCATCAACGGATGATGACGACGATGACGACGACGATGACGATGATGATGACGACGGCGATGACGATGATGACGACGACGATGACGTTGATTATAATGCAGATGAAAATGTGAAAATTATAAAGTGAAAGTTTATTAGGATCGCATCGGATTTCCGGTACGAACCAAGAGCAGTATAAGGTTTCCGGCGTCACTTTATGCACCTGGCATCTGTGCTGTCCCCTGTCGATCATTCTCGTGAAGGAAGGTTCAATGGTCAGTCTGTACACCTTTCCTGTTTGGTCGAAAGCAAGGCCTTAAGTGTTATTGCTTCTGACTTCATCATCATCATCATCGTCATCGTCATCATCATCATCATCATCATCATCATCATCATCATCATCATCATCATCATCATCATCATCATCATCATCATCATCATCATCATCATCATCATCATCATCATCATCATCATCATCATCATCATCATCATCATCATCATCATCATCATCATCATCATCATCATCATCATCATCATCATCATCATCATCATCATCATCATCATCATCATCATCATCATCATCATCATCATCATCATCATCATCATCATCATCATCATCATCATCATCATCATCATCATCATCATCATCATCATCATCATCATCATCATCATCATCATCATCATCATCATCATCATCATCATCATCATCATCATCATCATCATCATCATCATCATCATCATCATCATCATCATCATCATCATCATCATCATCATCATCATCATCATCATCATCATCATCATCATCATCATCATCATCATCATCATCATCATCATCATCATCATCATCATCATCATCATCATCATCATCATCATCATCATCATCATCATCATCATCATCATCATCATCATCATCATCATCATCATCATCATCATCATCATCATCATCATCATCATCATCATCATCATCATCATCATCATCATCATCATCATCATCATCATCATCATCATCATCATCATCATCATCATCATCATCATCATCATCATCATCATCATCATCATCATCATCATCATCATCATCATCATCATCATCATCATCATCATCATCATCATCATCATCATCATCATCATCATCATCATCATCATCATCATCATCATCATCATCATCATCATCATCATCATCATCATCATCATCATCATCATCATCATCATCATCATCATCATCATCATCATCATCATCATCATCATCATCATCATCATCATCATCATCATCATCATCATCATCATCATCATCATCATCATCATCATCATCATCATCATCATCATCATCATCATCATCATCATCATCATCATCATCATCATCATCATCATCATCATCATCATCATCATCATCATCATCATCATCATCATCATCATCATCATCATCATCATCATCATCATCATCATCATCATCATCATCATCATCATCATCATCATCATCATCATCATCATCATCATCATCATCATCATCATCATCATCATCATCATCATCATCATCATCATCATCATCATCATCATCATCATCATCATCATCATCATCATCATCATCATCATCATCATCATCATCATCATCATCATCATCATCATCATCATCATCATCATCATCATCATCATCATCATCATCATCATCATCATCATCATCATCATCATCATCATCATCATCATCATCATCATCATCATCATCATCATCATCATCATCATCATCATCATCATCATCATCATCATCATCATCATCATCATCATCATCATCATCATCATCATCATCATCATCATCATCATCATCATCATCATCATCATCATCATCATCATCATCATCATCATCATCATCATCATCATCATCATCATCATCATCATCATCATCATCATCATCATCATCATCATCATCATCATCATCATCATCATCATCATCATCATCATCATCATCATCATCATCATCATCATCATCATCATCATCATCATCATCATCATCATCATCATCATCATCATCATCATCATCATCATCATCATCATCATCATCATCATCATCATCATCATCATCATCATCATCATCATCATCATCATCATCATCATCATACCATCGCCATCATCATCACTACCTGAACCACTGTCATCGTCATCGTCACTACCACTGCCTTTGTCATCACGTCTACGTCATCAACTGTCCTCGTTTTCGTCATCGTCATCATAATCGTCTTATCCACCAATAATCCGTCATACTTTAACGTCGTCTGGGTGGTCCACTTATCCACCTCCTTTAAATCCATTATCCACCGTTCGAAAAAGATCGCCGGGCTCTCCCATTCACTTTCACTTTCGCTTTCACTTTCGCTTTCACTTTCGCTTTCGTTATCGTACTTTATCATCAAACCCGTCCGGGTTCATTAGCCGCGCGAATTTTAATATTTATCACTTAAATACCTGTAAAAGTGAACCTCAATAAATATTCACAGAGCACGTCGTCTGCTTTTTACGGCGGTTATTTGGCTGCCATGTTGTTTTTATTTGGCTTATAGGTGAGCTCATGAACCGAATGCATCGAATCCTCATCATCGTCATCGTCGTCGTTGTCATTGCCATCGTTAGGAAGTGAATAGATTGACGTCAACATCATCATCGTCATCATCATCGCCGCTCGGACGCCCGTGCATCGTAATGCGAACATTATTTTAAGTCGATTCAAGATCGCACATGTTTTCGACGGGACTGCTCGAGTGACCCTCGAATGAACCGTGAAGGTTCAATCAAGTGCAGTCGGCCGTGGAAATGCGGAGGAGATTCCATTGGTCGCAAACGCCACGCTCTCATTCGGAGGCGCCCGTGCCTATAATCCTGGTCCGGGCCGTACCGAGACCATGCTAAAGACCCGAACCAAGGTCACGGACGAGTGACGTCAGCTTATTATTCACGTGACCGACTTCCGGAAGGTTGGAGTCGGGCCGGGTATCTATGACCATCGGTCAGTGGAAAATGAACACAGGCGACCACCAATGGTGTTGACGGGAACCATTCATATCCGACCAATCAGGGGCCGGGCGGCCATTAGTGGGCGACCAATCAGGAGGTTGGGCGGCCATTTGTTTTCATCTCGATTCCGTCTAAACGTGGCAGTAATTCCAAGTTTGAAATGGCGTTTTTCCAGGTTTTCCCGGAGTTTTTCCAGCCACTGCAGTTGTTGTGATTGGTCGTCTGCTTGCAATTCATGCTGTGATAGTTTCGACTCGAATGCGAACGATTAAGTTAACATTTTAATGAGTTAAATTAGTAAATAAATATATTTTCTAATCAATTGCTAAAATAATATCCAACGATTTTTGCAAATAATGGACGATATTTATAGCAATGCACTTCAATTGTATCAGATTGGGCGCATTTAAATTTATTATATTATTTAAATTATTATATTAATTAAAAAATAATTGAATTTATAATAATTAATTGGACCTAAAACTATAAAGATAATTATAAAGATAATCGCAACTAATCAATTCAGAAAAAAGAAAAAGAAGATTTTTGAGATTTGTTTGATTTAAAACAAAAACAAAAAAACAAAAATCGAAATTTAAATCTTTAAAACGTTCTTTATTAACTTTTAAATTGAAAATTAATTTTTAATAAAAGGAAATGAAATTTAATTAACGGCCACACACACCTAACATCCCCACCCCACCTCCCCTCTCACACGTGATTATTTGACCACCATGGCCTTTTTTACGACAAATATTTTGCGAATTTTAATTAAATTTCTTTTTATTTTCCACTTTTTTCAATAATAGGAATATATATTTTTTTACCATAAATTTCGTTTCGGTCTGACATCTCGCATTCATCATCGTCATCATCACCATCATCATCGTCATCATCACCATCATCATCATCATCATCACCATCATCATCGTCGTCGTCTTCATCATCACGACCGTTATTGAATAATGATAATTATCATCCTAGATAATGACGTTCGTCTTATCATTGCCACCATCAGCGTCCAAAATAACAATTGAAAATAATTTAGAAATTTTTAAAATTATCTCAATATAGCATAATAAAGTCTTAAAAATGTTTTAAAAAATGTCTCAAGATGTCTTCAACCTTATTGATAGCCCGCTGCTACCCCCAGGGAGGAAATTAAGTTCAAGGGGGGGGGGTATGGTCTCAAGGGCCAGTTAGGGCCATCAGCAGCCACTTGACCCACTTTGGCAGCAGTTTGGTCGCAATGGTTTTTAAGTCTTCATTATTATTTTAATGCCATGCTGATGTTATAATAATATTATGTTAATGTTATGTCAATGTTATGTTAATGTTATGCTAATGTTATGTCAATGTTAATGCTGTGATAATATTATTTTAATTAATTAAATTAAGCTTTCAATTGTTGATAAATAAAATATTTTCAACGAAATGATGTTGCTTCAAGCGAACCTTCTAATTAACTCGTATTTATCACATTATTATCATTATTGACCTAAATTATTATTATTATTATTATTATTATTATTATTATTATTACTATTAATTGTCTCTCTTTTAAATGACAAACTAGTTCTCGAATCATAGACGGGACCCGACAAAGATCTTCGAAAAAGAATGTGGTGTGGAGGGATGCGAGGGCTTCCCAATGATCATCGTGGAAGATGAATCCGTCACTGAAAGCCACCCTGTGCCTATTATTTAATCATTTCTGCTGGAATCTCTCCAGTCTTCTCACCATTCGATTGGAGGTCTTTTTCCGACCATCCGTCTTCCCGTGTTTTGGCCATCTCTGCCTATTAATCGACTCTCGTCGTCTGCCCGAATCGCGGAGGATGCCCTTCCAGGAATGCTCCGGCCGTCCTGCGTGGAAAGCGGGGAATTTTGAAAACATTTTTTTGAGGATTACGGCTGCTCGTATGTGACTTAAAATGATGGCTTTTCTCACGAGCTGGAAATCTTAATACCTGAGGTAATAAAGCCATCCTTCTTGGTGCAAGAGCGGGTTTTTTTTTATATTTACTTTGCTTTTTTCTCGCTTCTGTTCCAAGTTTTCTGCCTTTTAACGAAGGAAATGATCATAGTCTCGATCGAATTTTAGGCAAACGCAGTGGATAAATGCTGCTCCTGATCGTTCGATTTATTATTTATAGACCGATAGATTAATATAATAATTATATAATAATAATAATAATAATAATAATAATAATAATAATAATAATAATTATACTACATTGTTTTCATTCTGCAGCACAATTGTGACTCATGTCATGCCTTTCTTAAGATCCTTTGGAAACCTCGCACGTATGCTTGCATTAGAATCCTGCATAGGCACAACAAACGTCCGTGAATTTATGTGGCGCTTCTAAACTGTAATCGGTCCGTGATGTTCCAGCAGATGGTGTCGCTAACACGTCTAATGTCACTGCCTTTCGACTACGGTTTTTACTGTCGAGTCCCGAAAGCATCCCTGAGCTGACATTATCGCTCATCGTTTTCTTCACCTTGTTCCTACTTGTTCTCATCGTCCTCATCGTCGTTGTCGTCAAAGTCAATGTCATCGTCATCATCGTCATCGCCATCACCATCACCATCGTCATCGTCATCATCGTCACAGCCGGTGATCGTTAATAAAAATCCAGCCAATCCGGAATTATGGCCTCTTTTCGAGGTAGTGGAATGTCATGGATTCTAACAACAACAACAACAACAAAAACAACGACGACAACAACAACAACCAGCAATAACCATTCGAGGAGACAAATAGAAGGAGTGGATTTTTGGAAGAAATTATTTCAGATCATAATAAATAATAATAATAATAATAATAATACTAACAGTAACAACAACAATAATAACAATCGCCGTCGTCATCGTCATCATCATCAGGGCGTTACTAATAAACTGGAAAAGGCGTGAAGGAATTCCGGGCAGGAAGGTCTTAACGTTGGAATGGAGTCATAAAGTTCCGGTTAACATGATCCTGGTTCCGTTATTTCAGAGCTGATTTCCAAATTTTTATTTGGATAATAATAATAATAATAATAATAATGATAATGATAATAATAATAATAATAATAATAATAATAATAATAATAATAATAATAATAATAATAATAATAATAATAATAATAATAATAATAATAATAATAATAATAATAATAATAATAATTGATAGCATACCCCACTCCTTAATCAGGCAGATTCTAGAAACTTTTAAGATTGATGATGTCACCAGGAACTTCATTGGTCAGTCAATGCTTAGGTGGAGAACCAATATGATTTTAACAGTTGGCAACGAATGCATAAAAACAGGAGAAATTTTTGTTAAGCGAGGAATATTCCAGGGGGACTCCTTGTCACCGTTATTGTTTTGCATGTCGCTGATACCATTATCAAATAATCTTAGGAGAAACGGAACGGGATATGAAATACATGACCAGCAAATAAGTCACCTGTTATACATGGATGATCTAAAATTATTTACAACAAGTCCGGAACAGATGGAAGAAAATTTAAAAATCGTTGAGGACTTCAGTAATGACATCCGAATGGAATTTGGTATTGAAAAATGCGCCACGATAGAAATAAAACAAGGAAAAGTCATTCATGGAAGGAGCATTCAGCTCACGACCCCTCTGCAAATTAGATCACTAGAAGCTGAGGAATGTTACAGATACCTTGGGATGGATGAAGAAAATGGAATAAACGATAGATTGGTGAAGCAAAAGGCCAAAAAAGAATACTTCAGGAGAATAAGGACAATCTTGGCGACTCAACTCAACTCGCGAAATAAAATCACTGCCATCAATAGTCTGGCAATACCGGTGCTCTCCTATGGGTTTGGTATAATTCACTGGCTAAAATCGGAAATAGAAAAAATTGATAGAAAAACGAGAAAAATGTTAACGATTTACAAAATGCACCATCCAAGAGCAGACGTGCAAAGACTATATATTAAAAGAAAGAATGGTGGAAGAGGGCTCCTAGAGATATGGTCAGTCTATCAACATGCGATGTTGGGTCTCTCGGAATATTTAGAAATAGATAATAGTAAATTAGTTCAATTGATCAGACTCGATGATAGCTTCAAAAAAAAATACTCAGTGATAAAGGAAGCTGATAAAACTCGAAATAAATACATGCTGAAGCACAACCACACGGACGTCAAAATCACAGACGAATTCAAGAAAAGAATAGAAAAAGAAAAATTGGAGGATTTAAAGAGAAAACCCTTGCACGGAAAGTTTATCAGGAACACTGAAAGGGCAGGAATGAGCAAGGAAATGACGTTTGCTTGGCTCAACAGAGGTGGATTGAAGGGAGAGACGGAGAGTTTGATAGTGGCGGCCCAAGATCAAGTACTAAAAACAAGATATTATCAAAGGCATATTTTGAAACAGGATATTACAAGTACATGTAGAATTTGTCACAAATCAATAGAAACAATTAGTCATATCATTTCTGGATGCCAAGTCTTAGCCCCAACCGAATACACCGAGAGACATAACAAGGTCGCAGCATATATCCATTGGAAAGTTTGTAAAAATTTAGACCTACAAGTTACAGAAAAATATTACCAACACTCTCCAGAACCCGTTATTAATAAAGATGAAATTACAATAATGTGGAATCAAGGAATCATAACAGACAGAAAAATTCAAGAAGATAAGTGAAAAAATTCTAAAGTACAAAGACTTGGAGATTGAAATAGCAAGAATGTGGGGTATGAAGGTCAGAACGGTGCCGGTCGTGGTGGGGTCTCTGGGGACAGTTGCGGAAGGCTTGAAGAAAGAGTTAGACAAGCTGCCAGGAGAGCCAAACTACAACGAGATCCAGAAGATTGTATTGTTCGGAACAGCGCATATATTAAGAAAAATTTTAGATTGAATGTTTTTTTGTTCTTTTTCTGTTGGTGAACTGGAGTTTGATTTGAGTTTGATTGGAGTTGATGATTGTTGTTTGTATTTTTGTTCTTATTTTTTGTGACATTGAATCGCGCGGAACTTGTGAACGTGGTTTCCTGAGGACTCTGGCTGAGACCTGGAACCATTGATTTTCCGGCCGCTATGGTCGAGTTTGTACAAGAATAATAATAATAATAATAATAATAATAATAATAATAATAATAATAATAATAATAATAATAATAATAATAATAATAATAATAATAATAATAATAATAATAATAATAATAATAATAATAATAATAATAATAATAATAATAATAATAATAATAATAATAATAATAATAATAATAATAATAATAATAATAATAATAATAATAATAATAATAATAATAATAATAATAATAATAATAATAATAATAATAATAATAATAATAATAATAATAATGATAATAATAATAATAATAACAACAACGACAGCAACAGCACGACAGCCTGGAGTTACTGCCTTCAGTTTGTTCCTTAAGTGGACTTTGAATTCTTTCGAGTCCTTTAAAATGAAGTTTATGCGCTGAAAATGTAAATCCTTTTTGGAACCTTTCGCCATGTTTTTTGTTTATCTTTCCAAGCTTCCCTTTTTTTTAATTCCAAATCCTTCATACGTGATCTTTCTCTTCCAAGTCCACCTCTCAGAGATACCTGTCCCGAGATCCGTCTTTTCAAAACCAATCTTCCAAGACCGGCTTCCAAGACGTGGTTCCGAAGGCCATCTTTTCGAGACCACATTTCCAAGACCGCCTCTTCATCATCATAGATTCAGTATACAGATTTTACAGATTTCCTTCTTTTTTCCGATCCCGACATGTTATGTCGCTCCAGTTTGAATTACATCCCCTTAAGAGCGTAAGTAGGCGCCCTCTAGAACACCGGTACTAACTTGACAGGAGTCTTGACAAATTTGTAAAGTTGTCAGTTTAAATCTCAACCCGGTATAGAGACGGATGAAGAGGTCGCAACGAGACCCATATTTGTCGATGCAATACACGTCCCGTGGACTTCAAAGGAAAGGTCCTGAAAGTCAAAAGTGAAAGGTCGAAACAGGTCGAGTTTGGGGATGAATCGAGAGGAGAATTAGTCGTCACTGAGGGTAAAATGCGAGTGAAATGTGAGCCGCTTTTCTGGTGATGTACGGTGTCATTGTCTCAACAAGAACTGATTGTAACAAGTAGCCAAAGCTAAAGTGATGATGACGACGACGACTACCGCTACTACTACTACCATTACCATTATAAGTACTATAACCGAATTACAATCCATCTTTATTTTATAAAATTTACATTCGCAAAAAGGGAGTCATTAATAAATCCTATTTGAAATCTTCGTTAGACATATTAATATTTATGTATTTTATTTTTATTTATGTTTTATTGATATTTATGTATTTTACTTATATTTATATAATTTATTTACGTGTGTTTTTTCGCGAATTTTCATCTTTTCTTCCGGAAATTCGCCAGAAAATTTACTTAAAAATCAAGGCAATGATTGAATTACTTCCTTCCAAAGTACATTTACAAAGCATATTTTCAAATAAATTTCCAAATATATTTTCAGATTTATTTATTCTTTTATTTTTGTTTATTTATAGGAATAAATTTAAAAATTCTCGTCGAAGGTATTCAAATTTAGGGGATACGACGTCAAAGAATTTCTACTTTTACCCAGGGTCGATGACAAACGGACACCCTTCACTCCCCGTGGACCTCCATGACTCACCATGGATCCCTATGACTTAACATGAATCCCCTCCGACTTATCATAGATCCCTATGACTCACCATGGATCTCCCCGCCCCTAAGGTCACCCCTAGCTCCTCCCACATTTGCTCTCCAAATTGTTTCGAATCGGTACGCGTCTTTTAAGGCTTTGTAGCTTCTGAATGAAAGGAGCGGGAAAACATTGCAGACGTAGATCATGTCTTGAAGATTCCGATGTCCTTTGAAAGTTTGCGCCAAATGAATTCCAATTTATTTCAGAAGGGATTCATGGATTCAAATCGCGAGAAGAATTTGATTCAAAGTGGTGGGAGAAATATTACCAAGACCGGTTTTGTTTATGCGACGATAGATTTTTTTACAAATAAATTATTTTCATTTTAAATAAAAATACGATGCTAAATGCAAATAGAATTCGCAGATAAAATCTTGTTCTTGCAAGACGGCTCGCAATGTCAGTAGCTCTACACAAATGGTACTCGAAAAGCATCCTTTGACATTAAGCGCTACATAAATAAACCACCTGCTCGTCTGGTTTCTGCAGGATGATGGCAGGATGAATGGTTTTTAAAGAAAGAAGATACAAGTCCAAGTTACATTGTGAAGGATGGAATAAATATTGAATGAATCTTCCAGACGAGCATTGAGATTAGTATTGGAGAATCTCACAAAAAACAAATTGTTTTTGATCAGGCCGCCATTGTTGGTCGATGAAACGCCTCATAAATCGAGCTCGTTTGTCGTAAAAGAGAAAAAAAAAAGAGGAAACATACCAGAACAGAACAGAAAATGAAAACATTGAAAGCAAAAAGCTGGAATTCCAAAATTGCATACTAATTCAGAAGCAATTCTCCATCTCCCTCCCCCCAAAAAAAGAGTGATGCGTAGGTAGGGTCTCCGACAGAGTCTGTGTCTTCGGCAGATTATCGTTGTCCATCATCAATTTTCCAGCTGCGAGCGAAGAGGCTGGAAAGAGACGACACCGGACCTCGGAAAGGTTTATCGTGCATCAATAATGGACAATTCCGCTACGAACTCAATTGACCCATCCTGGCCAAAGTGGGCGGTTGATGGATGGTCGAAGGACATCTCCAACGATTTCTTTCCCTGTGACCTCCTTCTTCAAACCACCCCCTAAACCCGGCCTAACCTTAACCCCCCGTGGTCGTATTTTTCTCCCTGCTCAACCCTTTAAAATAGCTCAAAGTTCAAGCAGCCACCATTGCAAGGTCGGTGGTGTCGCTCGTACATGTATACCTCGAGCCGTAAAACGAAACCGAACAACTCGAGGGACTCAGAGCTCGAAACTTTGGAATTTCCAATGCATCAATTCGACTGGAAAGAGGATGTAACCGGAGGAATAAATCTGGAAGGAATTCGACAGAGCGGCAGGAAATTCTACGGCAAGTGTCACGCGTGGTTATAAATCTAAATTTAAATCTGAATAAATAAAACTAAGTCCGATAAGGAAGGAGCGGTCGGATCACGCCACGCCCGACGACTCACCCTGAAAAACGACTCCATTCGACCCCGACTTAAACCTTGCATTAGGGATAACGGTTGTACTCGAATCTCCATTGACCATCGGGGTTCGAATTGACTCGCAATTGAAGGTGAATCTCGAATGACCCTCAAACGCCCTTCTCCCCATGGCCGGTAATTGGATGGTCTTTAATTATTGAACGATTCGATTTTCTAAAGATTAAGGAGCACCGAAAACCAATAAAGTCCGCTAGGGAGGTGGGCGGATGGGGAGATAGGGGGTGAGGGGGAAATGAGGAGGGTGTGATTCAGAAGACGGCAAGCTGTCGATCATTAAGAGAGAATGACGGATGGTACGCTGACGCTTTCAGGGTCACCAACCTGAGATGCACGAACACTTTTCTTGTCGTTGTTGTCGCAGCTGCTGCTGCTGCTGATGATGGTGATGATAATGATGCCTACTGGTTGAGTGATGACAGTCATCGGTCGAACAAAAGCGTCCTGTAAGTTGATTGAAGGACTGACAGAACTGGTGAATGGCCGAGTGAATTGAGAAACGGATATGTGAATGAACGATTGACGGATTGGTTTGGTTGACTGATTGAGTGAATTTGATTGAATGGATGAAAGAGATAAGAAAGAATTCTCGTCTTAACGTCTGCATGTGATTGTATTTGTAGACACAATCCCGTAAATGCCACGTCCACACGACAACATCCAGATTCCTCCACCCCCTTCATCATAGTCCTCATCCTCATCTTCCACCTCATAAACATCATCAACGTCATCGTCATAGGTCAACTTTCAAACCTCAAACTGATGCTACAAATTTCTAATCCTCTGAAGACAAAGAGACGGTTCATTTAACAGAACAGAATGAAATAAAATCTAAAAACAAAATAAACGAAATTTAATAAAATCTAATTTAATTTAAAAACAATATCTTGTATAAATGTATATATATATATATATATCTTGTACATATTGTATATATATTGTATATATTGTATATATATATATATACATACTTATAAAACATTTACAAAATAAGTATGTATATATAATTTAAAAAAAACCGAGACACGCTGTGAAACCAACTCAATTTATGCTCAGTTGGGAGGCACGGGCAGACGCCCACGGTTCGCTGGGTACCCCCTTCTGTGAGGTTGAATATCTTTTTCAACAGTCGTCTCGGAGAGTTGTTGCAGACGACACTGTTTGGTGTTTCTGAGAGCCAGTGGTTGTCTTTGTTTTGTTGTTGCTCGTTCTGGATATGAAATGGTTGGTTGGATGGATGGATGGATGGATGGATGGATGGATGGATGGATGGATGGATGGATGGATGGATGGATGGATGGATGGATGGATGGATGGATGGATGGATGGATGGATGGATGGATGGATGGATGGATGGATGGATGGATGGATGGATGGATGGATGGATGGATGGATGGATGGATGGATGGATGGATGGATGGATGGATGGATGGATGGATGGATGGATGGATGGATGGATGGATGGATGGATGGATGGATGGATGGATGGATGGATGGATGGATGGATGGATGGATGGATGGATGGATGGATGGATGGATGGATGGATGGATGGATGGATGGATGGATGGATGGATGGATGGATGGATGGATGGATGGATGGATGGATGGATGGATGGATGGATGGATGGATGGATGGATGGATGGATGGATGGATGGATGGATGGATGGATGGATTAAAGAAAAGTAGACCAGAGGCGTTTTGGGATGTTTATAGAAGGGAGGAGTTATGTTTGTTGCTGTTGTTGTTGATATAGTTGATGGCTGTTGCTGGATATTGTTGTTGTTGTTGTTGTGGAAAAAAATTTGTTAAATTCGCTTTTGAAGGAATGGAGTAAATTGGATGACTCATGCAAAGATGATAGAGTGAACAGGAACGAATGAATGGATAAGATTAAGAGACGGAGGATCTGAAGGACGGATGGATAGACGGATGAATGGGCGGATAGATGGACGGATGAATGGACGGATAATGGATGGATGGATGGACACATAGATGGATGATTCGGATAGATAATTCCAAAATATCGTACAAAATACATTTTAAAATGAAACCTTAGAGAGACATGGAGTACTTAGGAGTCTCCTCAATTTTCTTGCAGATGATGACGATGACGGCGACGATGATGATGGAGATTCCGGTAGTGTTTTCTCTTGAAAGCTGTGTCTATTTTCGTCATCGTCGCCATAATCATCTTCAACTCGTCCGTCATCATCATCATCATCATCATCGTCGTCGTCGTCACCGTAGGAGTTGAGCACAGTTGATGAAATATTGCTGAAGATTTCCAGATTGAGAACATAGTGATCAGGCAATGGAGACCTGAGGGAAATTATTCAGATTTGAGATGATGATGACGACGTTGATGAGAGTGGCGATAACGGCGATGTGCGACGCCAACGACGACGATCATCACGATGACGATGATGATGATGATGACTGCGATTGTTGATGCGCGTCACGGAAATGGCTGATGCGATACCTGCAACTCGTGGCCAGTATCCGCCTGAATGTTTTCTTTTCGTCGTCGTCTTCGTCGTCGTCGTCATCGCTTGACAGGTTCGTTGGGGTCAGTTCCCGACGGCAGCAAGTGGACTCCCTATCGTTTACACCGGAGCCCGAGTTGGGCTTGTTCAGCACGAACCTCGTATCGTCATCATCATCGTCGTCGTTGTTGTTGTTATCGTCGTAGTATCGTGGAGAGGTTTTGTATTCTTTGCTCTGTTGTTCTTTGCTATCGCCTGTATTATCGCTCTCTGCGATTTTGGACTGCTTTTTCCGTCGTGTCCTGTTGGCTCTGTTGCCGTCGAGTTGAGAAGTGCTTGCGGTTTTATAACTTGCGTCCTTGGCGACCGAGCCTCCATGAGCAGCGGTTGTCGCTGAGAAACTGTTGCGGTCGTCGTCGTCTGGATATCCTCTTTTCAGTCTCTGAGATTGTGGAACGATTCGTCTGAACGTGGAAAGATGGTCAGCGGAGAGATTATCTTTGATCAAATTTTGAAGCTCCATCGTCGTCGTCGTCATCATCACCGCCGATCTTTTCGATCGATGGTTATGGGGGAGAAAGTTCCCGTTAGGATCGAAGTTTCCACTCCGGCTTTTCCGACTTCGGGATCCCTTTTCCGGCCCGGCGGGATCGCTTTTCTTGCCTTTTGGGGGGTAGGCGGCCCTAGGGGACCGAGGCGGCCTGCGCGGACGACTCCTGTCTTTGCCTTTCGAGCTCCCGTGGCGTCTGCTGACGTAGGTGGAAACGATGTTGATTTTCGTCACGCCGATGTTGCACCGGATGCCCGATGCACGGTACCAGACGAAGTCAATTTGCTGGTTCGGTACTGTCGAGTAAAAGAGCGTCTCCATTGGTTTCACTTCCAGCAGGTTTTCTAGGAAAAAGGGCCCGCTTTCGCTTTCGCCAGACGCGACCACTGTCACGTGATAGGACAAGGCGTCGTTGTTGTCGACGCCGATGTCGTCATCGCGGTCGTCGTCGGTTTCGTTGAAGAGGAGGAGAATGCGATGACTCAGCCGAGTCGGCGACGTCACGTGGTGTCCCTTCAGAGAGGAGGATGACGACGACAATGACGATGACGTCATAAACTTCATGAGCGACAAAGAAGTCAGGAGCGCTAGGGAAGACGAGGCCAACATGACGTCGGTTGGGGTGGGAATTCAAGCTATTTTCTTTATTTTTTCTTCTTCCATATTTTTTCTTTTCTGAATCAACAGAAGCGTTTGAATGTTTCCAGTGTACTTAGAATCACAGTTTACGACTCTATCCTCATGACTCTGCCTTGACGATGACGATGACGGCGATGATGATGACGTTTCCAGTGCTGCCGCTGCTACTGCTGATGATTATTTTTACGATGACTGTGGTTGATGATAAAATGATGACGACGATGACATGGTGACGACGGAGATGATGATGATGACGATAATGACGACGACGATGCAGGGTGTGGATCAGCTTATCTTGATATTTTTATTGCGATGGCAATAAAAGACATGAAGCTGGAAAGGAGAAAAGGAAAAGAAGTCTCTCCCGATAATGATATCTGTGGAATAAAATGTATTAGATTCAGATGGTGGTGATGATGGTGATGGTGGTGATGATGATGATGATGATGATGATGATGATGGTGATGATGATAGTGACGTCATAGGAGCCAATGTTTACTTCGATGCCGGAGAGACGTTTTCTTCTCCTGATGGCGATTGCATCTCCAAAATTTATGACGATAATGAAGATGGTGATGATGATGATGATGATGATGATGATGATGGTGACGAGGATGATGATGACGAGGATGACGACTATGATGATGACGAGGATGACGACTATGACGATGATACTGATGGCAATGAGGGTGACGATGATGAAGTCGATAATGATGATGACCGCAAGGTGCCGAGGACGTAGATGGTGGGGAGAGACTCCGATCACGTGGCCCTGCGATGACGTATGATTAAGAACATCTTTGACCTTTTGAAGGGGTATTCATTCGATTCCCTCAGCCGCGTTAGAAACACGAGACGCCTGAGTAAAGGAAAAAAATGAGGAGGGAGGAAGGAAATACACCGAAATTATTTAGATTTTAATTAACATTAATATATTATTTAATAATATATATAGAAATAAAATGATAATAAAACGAATAAAAACTGGAATATACATAGTGAAAATAAATCGAAATTACGTCCGATAATTGCTTTCGATATTTCAAAGAAAAGATGGAAAAAAACGAGCGCAAACAGAAGGAGCAACCGCTCCTCACGTGTAGGTGGAAAAGGGATCGCACGACATTCGCTCTCATTAGCGGCAATTGCTGATTTACCTGCGGACTGCTTCGTATCGGCCGCCGTTGCTACAACTACTTCAGCGGCCGCTGACGTCGTCGTCGTCGATGTTGTTGCTGCCGTTGTGTTTGTCGGATGATGGCTCCTCGAACGACCCTCTCGTGTAATTTAAATAGGATTTCACTAGCAAATCACTCATGTCTGCCTCGTCCATTCACCTCTGTCCATTCATACTTTCAAGAATCCGTCCATCCTTCCGTCCGTCTGTTCGTGCATCGACCAAACAATGCAGTGAATGCACGGATTCACGCTCTCCGACAATCGTTCAACCGATTCAAACTCAATCAATCACCTGAGCGCGTCAAATTAGAAACGCTTCGATCGTAACAATTAAAATTTAGAACCTCCGACTGGCTAGCTAAAGCGTCCGGATTACATCCGAAGGGGTCTACCCTGTAGATAGGAAGTAATGACAGTTGTCTGGGTTGGGGACGGGGCTTCCCACCAACCCACTCAGTTCAGATTCCACCCACATTCCAGCTCTGTCGTGAGAAACGACCGTGAACCATCTCCAGCTAGGAATCTCGGCTTCGGCTTCCAATTTTGGATTGAACGTTCTTCACGCAACCGGTGCATCAGTCATCTGCTCCATGACACACCTTTCGAACGGATTCCTCTTCGTGCCGACGCAGCTCCGGACTGGAGTCCGCTCTTTTTTCAGAAGTGGAGTGAGGGGTTGATTCCGTCTACTAGTGACATGAAGTGCCGTCACGCTTGATTAATAAATGCGTGGTTGAATCACGCGTGGCTAATTCGAATCTCGCATGATTGATTTGCGAGCGTGAATGATTGATCCAGACAAATGGTGGAAACACGAATGATTAATTCATGACTGATTGATTGCTTGCTTGATTGATTGATTGATTGATTGATTGATTGATTGATTGATTGATTGATTGATTGATTGTAAAGTCTTGTTTTGGACATTTCATTCTACGTTTATTTTGGCATCATGTACTCACTTTCCCGAACATCTCAAAGAACAGAAACCGAAACTTCCAAAACTCATTCAAACGTTTTTCGCACGACTGATTCAGTCGGACACGCACACTTCCGTGACGAAATTCAACGGAGCGAGAGAAGGGGGAAATCCCATTCCACGAATTTCATTTTTCCAACAGAAAGGAGAAGCAGAGCTCAGTGCCCGTGCCATGTTTTCAATAGTTTACCTATAAACACGGAGGTAAAAATCTGTGAATTTTTGAATGCTTGATTGCATGATTGAGGAGAGGTAATCTACTGATTACCGAGATTTTCCATCCGATCCTGGTTTAGAGGTCATGAGTCATCATGGGAGGTCAAATTTATTTATATTTTTGGCCTCATTCTTTTTTCTTTCTTCCATCGATCCTTCGAAGCATTTCATAATTTCAACATTAATGGCTGTTTTCCCAAAGAACAAGTGACATTTAAATATTAGCACGCAATTTTTATTCCAAAAATTATTCTGCAAATATTTTGAATTAAAAAACAATTTGGAATAATAATTCAAATAAATTGTGTTGCCACAACATTAAAAGCTTAATTGTCGTCATCGTCGTCATCATCTTCACCATCACCATCATCATTCCATCGTCATCATCACTACCATCATCTTCTTCTTCTTCATCACCATCATCGTCATCGATCCATTGTCAGCGTCGTCATCATCTTCACCATCACCATCATCATTCCATCGTCATCATCACTACCATCATCTTCTTCTTCTTCATCATCATCATCATCGTCATCGATCCATTGTCAGCGTCGTCATTATCGTCATTCAGTTTTCGGCGAAAACTTCTGAAATCACGTGACTTTTCCAGACTCCGAGTGCAACTGGAAGGACTTTATGACGTACGTCACTTTTGAGAACTTGGAAGATTCTTTTTTTTTTTCATGGATTTTTCTATGGATTTTGTTTGCTTTTAAGTTTAAAGACATTTAACTAGATGAATTCATTTTTCACTGAAATCCTGAATTGATTTTCAATAACCAGCATCCTTCGTTGAAAGGGGAACATCATCATCATCATCACCAACCATCATCATCAAAGTCGTCATCATCGTCTTAGGACATTGTCGTCGTCGTCATCGTCATCATCATCAAGACTTCCATCACTTTCTCTTCTTTCCTCTCTGGAAAAGTAAACCCATTCAAAAAGTGGAGGTTTTAATTATTTTTTTGCTTATTAAATTATATTAAATTATATTAAATTTTTATTATTTTTTTTTTATAGCCGAAAGCGAAACCGTCAGTCCACCTACTTCCACCTACTTCACACCCCATCAACCCCATCCCCTCCACACTCGGGATCCAATCATGGATCACAACTCCACAGTCGATCCTTCCTTCTTCTGACGTCATAAATCCATGTCCAGAAAATGATGCTTAGGGTTCCGAATTGTTGGATGTGTTGGACTGAGTTTGTCTTAGTTTATTTTTTAGGGGAAGATGGACGGACGGATGGATGGATGTATGGACAGACGGACGGATTGATGGATGGGTGAACAGGAATAAGGGTAAGAAGGAGAGAAGGGTTCACTTAGGGAGGGTAGTGGTTTTACGAAAGGTTATTCAATTTTATTTTGGAGGGATTTGGACAAAAGGACTGGTTTTACTTTTTATTCAAACAATTCACTCTCCTCAAAGCGTCATAAAAAAAAATAAAAAAACATAAAAAAATGATATATAATATAATATTATATATAATATAGGCAAATTTTCATACGACTAATAATATGGTCCCAGGGTGATCCCTGACCCGAATGGGGACCTTAAATATTACCTGAGGACTTGTTTTTGCTGATGGTTTTAGAAAGTATCATGGCTGCATAAAATGCAATATTATTATTATTACTATTAGTATTATTATTATTATTATTATTATTATTATTATTATTATTATTACTATTATTATTATTATTATTATTATTATTAGTATTATTATTATTATTATTATTATTATTATTATTATTATTATTATTATTATTATTATTATTATTATTATTATTATTATTATTATTATTATTATTATTATTATTATTATTATTATTATTATTTAATTCGCTGCAATATTTTTTTTCCAATTTAAAATATAAAAATTGTTTTCATCTGAAAATTCTCAACAAACTCTGTTCATGGCAACGGAGTTGAAGGAGCATTTTGGAAGTCAAAATTTTAAATAACCATTCAGATGATGATGATGATGATGATGTTTATGACGATGACGATGACGACGACGATGATAAACGTAATGGCAGCCTAGATCGTAATGGAAATTAGTTGTATCATCATCATCATCATCATCTTTCATCGTTGCATGAAATTGAGCGACAAACGTGGACAAACAGCACCGTCGTAAAGGCCGACGATTATGGTAATGATCCTAACGACGACGATGGTAATGGCGATGATGATGACGATAATGATGATGATGATGACTCCGACGATGTTGATGATGATGACGGTGAGGACGAAAGTATTTAGAGAGTAGGCTTGGCAGGGTGGAAGAGGGATAAATGGAGATGTCTTGAAATGAATTTTGATTGAGCCGTGAGATGAATATCGTTGCCGGGATTCCATCTGTTTTCCAGGCCTCGAAATGTCCCAGTCTCTGTTTGCCTTTCACTCCACGATTTCTTTATCGTCTTCATCGTAATCGTATCATCATCATCATCATCATCATCATCACCTTCGTCTATTCTGCCATTATCATCATCTCCATAGTCATCATCATCATCATCGTCATCGTCATAGTTTCCACCAACACGGATCGATGGCAAACCTTCGATTATGTTTTCTTATGCTCTAAGAATATTTTAGATTTCGTCACAGGCACCTTCTCTTCCATTAGCACACAAACACACACACACAGACACACGCACACACACGCACACAGACGAACATCCGTGATAACTTCAACAACAACAACAACATCATAAAATGATGACCCTTCATTTTGTTTAGAAGAATAAAATAATAAATAAACAAATAAATAAATCGTTTTAATAATTTAATTTATTTTAAAATTTAAATTCTAAATAAAAATTGCCAAAATAATCCTCCAAGAATTCCTTTCCATTTTTTAAACCGAATTGGAAATTGCGCACAATTTGAGGATCGAATTTTCAAAATGAATCATCGACCAATCAGAGGAGAGGTCAAGAGATGGATGGACGGAGGACTAAATGAATGGATGAAAGACTGAATGAGTGAAAAATGAAGAAAAGTAAGAGTTCCTTAAGTTACAATACTCTGTACATCAATCAAAAGTCAAACGTATCCTTACAGCCAATGACTGCCGTTCTCTTCTGTCACGTGGTTGTTTCCACATCCAGGTGACAAATGAATGAGTGGACGAACTTGCGAAATGCCAGTGAAGGAATGGCAAGATGGATGGACGGATGGACGCACGGATGGATGGATGGACGGACGGATGGATTGACGGATGGATGGACGGATGGATGGATGGATGGATGGACGGATGAACGGATGGATGGATGGAGGGACGATGAAAATTGAAGAAATTGAATGGAATGTCTAGCGGAACTAAAAGCAATCGAAAGTTCAAAGTTTCAAAGAAGAGTTCTTCAATTTTTTTTATATTTTTCTATTTTAATTAAGGAATTATAATAAAATTACAAATAATGTTTAAAAAATAATTTTTAATTTATATTTTAGCATAATAATTATAACAGTTACAATATTAATAATAATTGTAATAAAAAAATTACGATAAAAAATAATATTATCATTAACAATAATAACAGTAATAATAATAATAATAATAATAATAATTTTGTGGGGACCGAGGTTTCGGGGAGTTGGTGGGGAGTTATGGGTAGTTTTGGAATAGAATTAAACATTTTCAACGGAAATTAAGCGATTAAATTTCAATTTAGAAAGAATTTAGAAATAATTTGATTTCGTTTTTGTTTTGTTTTTTGTTAAAATTAAGAAAAAAGATATCGTTTCACCTGCAGTGTTTCGTTGGGCTGCAGAATATCCGCGGATCTATTTTTTCAAGAAATTCAGTTGAAAATTGAACAATTTAAGAGGAATTTTACGATTCAAAGTTATTAAATTCGTTCGTTTAGAAGTTAAATAAATAAAATATTAAAATATTTATTTTCTAAATAAAATAGAAATGATTTTTTATTCATGACCGAATTTAGATGATTTTACTTTTCAATTCCTCAAAAATATGACATAAATTCATGCATTCTGCCCGTGCTTCCTTTCCGTACTCCATTAAGACTGGGGATGGCTTGCATGGACAAACAACCGGTCGGATGGGTGGATGGACAGACGGACGGACGGACGGATGGATGGATGGACGGAAGGACGGACGGATGGTTGGATGGATTCGTGGATGGATTCGCGATAAGCTAAATTAGACTAGATGATTGAAGGTTAAGAATTATGAGATTCCGGAAAAATATTTTCACGCAGAATATTAATAGCATTATCATTATTATTACTATTATTATTATTACTGTTATTATTATTATTATTATTATTATTATTATTATTATTATTATTATTATTATTATTATTATTATTATTATTATTATTATTATTATTATTATTATTATTACATTTATTATTGACGACGAATGTCATCAAGTGAAGATAAATGACGATCGCAGTTCACAACGAATCCTGAATTACATCGTATTAATTACATTTTTCAGAATTCAAGCCTATACATCTAGTACTTGTAGTACAGGGTATTCATGCATTTGTACTGAGTTTTCAAGTACAAGTATCGGAATCGAAAGTACAGTTGACAGGAGATTTGATTGAAATGTTTATTAATGAAAATTCAAATTCATGGTCTCCGGTTTATAATTAGCTGTTGGCATCACGTGACAAGTCAGGAAGTGACGTCACTTCCGAGGATGTGACGTCATGACGACGTTGACGCGACCACGTCACACCTGACGAGTGATATGTAAATAATAGTTAGAACGACAAATTCATTACTGCTATATCCGTGGGGTATATTAACTAATGATATAATGTTGATTATACTAATATTATTATTATTATTATTAGGTGGACGTAACAATTGTAAAATCTTTTTTAAATTTAATATTTGTTTAATTATCAATAATACGTTTTAAACGAAAGCTTCTTAGCCTAGGGTAGGATAAGGGTTGGATAATGGTATGGGCATAGGGTGAGCTGGCCCACCCATCCACCCATAAACCCCCTCAAGGTAGAAATATCGAAAGCTACTTAAATTTCACTTGAATTTTAATTTCGTTTTCTTTTTGTTTCGTCCTTCGTTCGTTAATTAAAAGTTTTAAAATTATTTTTCCAATTTAAAACTTAAAAATATTGTTTTTTTTCTTCAAAAATCCGGCAAAATGCAGAGGAGCAAAAAAAGGTCCATCTTTTCTTTCCGATCTCAAGAAGCACTGCAAACGTCGATAATGATTTCGTAGTAATATTCTCGATTTTTTTTTCTTTGTTTGCAAAAAGAAAAAATAAATTAAATTATAATTCAATTGAATTGAAATAAAAGTCATTTGATTGTAAATTATAAAATAATTAGCAATTTAAGAGTCGAAATTCGTTTCGAATCCTAATCGTCAGTCTTTCTTTAGACTTTCGTCTCGGAATATTTCGGGTGGTCTTGGACCTGTTCCTCCTGATGACAGTGCTGCTGATCCTGATGATGATGATGATAATGATGCTGGTGAGAGTGAGGAGGAAGAGGGAGATGATGGTGGTGGTGATGATAATGATGGTGAAAGGGAGGGGAGGCTAAACGATGAGGACAATCAGACTGTTTTTGGAATTGTTGCTGCTGCTGCTGTTGTTGATGTTGCGGTCGATGTTGTTGATGATGATAACGATGATGGTGATATGCGTCGTAGTGCGACGTCGTGTGGCCTACGGTCGGAGAGCATTTCGTGAGGGGGATGGAAGATCTCGTCGCCATGGTGGGCTCCGTGGACCCCCCGAAAAAGGGGGACGAGGTCGACCTTCTGATGCCTCCAGATGCCCGGAACTGGGACAACTGCGGCGTCGGTAGCAGCTGTTGCCGCCGATGGTGGTGGTGGAAGCGATTGAAGTCGTGGAGTCGACACGCTCCGGGTGAGTGGAGCTGTTTGTAAGCAAAGGTGAAGGTCATGTGACAGGTGAGGACTGCCACCGAGATGTAAACGAAGATGGAGATGATGAGGAAGAGAGAGGACCTGATGACGATGCTGCTGACGGCAGCTACTACCGGCGACAAGACGCTCGAAAAGAGAAGCCGTTGGGATTTGATTAAATTTTCTGGAAAAAAATAAATGAATAAATAGAATAGAAATAAAATCAACCAATCAATCGGTAAATGAATGAATGGACGGACGGACGGACGGACGGACGGATGGATGAATAAATAGGTCAAAACATAAACGATTAACTAAATATAATCTATAGCAAATTCATATAGCCGAGTAATTTGATCCTTTGATGTCCTGTTTCGAAAATCAATTCTGGTTTTATTAAAAAGAAGTTTATTTCCTGAATAAAATGAAATAAAATGAAATAATTTTAAATTAATTTTAAATTCTCACCGCTTTCAGGTTTCGCGCGTTTCACGGGTAGGAAATTACAAGGAAGTACCAGCAGGCGTAGTAGTTCTTCTAAGTCATCGTCACGATCGTCATCATCACCACCAACACCATCGTCGTCGTCATCGCCATCGCCAGCGTCATTCACACCTGGGCAGGTGACTCTTGCTGGGGAAAGCATGACTCTTTTGACGAGACACAGTTCTCTCTTGAAAGATTTCACCATCTGCTTCTGGTCTGTTAGTGAATAAGGCAAAAGGCAGTTTATCAATTATTATTATTATTATTATTATTATTATTATTATTTTTCAAAACTTTTATTCAGCCCGGATTACGTCCGCAAAACCATCACGCAAATCGGAGAACCTCATCGATGTTTTTAGAGTCCTCAGACGGGCCCGGGAAAACCCATGGACTGTTAACAGTAGCCTAAATATAATATTATAAATTAGATAAAGTACAATCAAATAAATGTTCTTCTCAGCCTTCTTCTTTTCCTTGCTTTCCAAGCGTTTGCTCTGAATGTTCTCCATATTCTATGGGTTTCTATCAGAGTCTTAATTGATGTCCACGTTAAGAACCGCTTAGATATGCCAAGCCTCTTCCACGAGGTCCAAGTTTCCATGGCGATTGCTCCTCTCCAATTGATTATGTAGGCTGTGGCAATCGCCTCCATTTTGCCCTTGCCCTGATTTGGGCTGTTTGCCTTCATCCAGCGATGAATGTCCGTGGTGTTATATTTGTCTATCTTGCTTTGGTGGACTCTATCTAGGTCCACGTTATCGGACACCACGGCCACGTCACAAATTATGTAACGTTCATCGCTCCAGGCACAAAGATCGGGGATTCTGGTCCCGCTGACGGTTGGAATACGAGGCTCTCTTGTTGTTGAGTACCCCATCTGTGTCAAGACCGTCTCAAGCATCTTTGCTATACAATCGTGCCTTGCATGGCGGGGCCCGTCGGTACTTGGACACTTTTGGATAATGTGGGCGAGAGATTCCATCTCCCCACATCTGGCTGCGCAGGCTGTGTTGAACAGGGGTGTTTTTCTGGAAGCCCGCAATCTGTTGAAAAGTGTTGCTGAGCGGACTTTGACACAGCTTATGTATTGGGTGGATGACATTCTGTTGATGCCATCCACCAGCCATTCACTTGGGGCTATTGCTTCCGGGAATCTCATCAGCCCGTGTCCGTCGACCGTTTTATAAAGTTCCCTCGCGGTTGATAGTCCACGAGGAACGTTCGGCTCATCTTTTTCCTTTGGCCTCCCAAATCTTTTGACTTCGCTGGCGATCATTGTGTTTTCGCGCAATGCATCCATCAGGAAGTTGTCGTTGCTCTCTTTGGCCTGCTGTAGAAGTTTTGTCATTCTACGTATTCTAATTTCCGGAATCCATCGACGCAGTTGAAGGATTCCCATTCCTCCCGTTCTGATCGGGGCATGAAAGAATGCATTTGGGGTGTCTCTTGGCAGCCGGAGCCATTTTCGAACAGACCTCCTTATTGCGACATCAGCAGAATTCAAGGACTTGAGGCTGATCGCTTCGAAGGTGAGGAAGTGAACGAGACTAGGGACTAGAGACAGTTTATCAATTATTATTATTATTATTATTATTATTATTATTATTATTATTATTATTATTACTGCTATGAAGTAATAATGAATAATTTTCAAGATAATTATGTGGATCTTAATCATAGGCTCACTGCCACTCACCTTCATTGAAAAACTCCACGAAATTGGCTACCATGACCAATTCATCGGCTATTTGCCTCCTGTACAGCTCGGACAGGTGCTCGTTCAGGTACTTTGCCTCCTCCTCCGAGTATGCCTGGAGCTGTTCCGCTTGACTGGTTGCCGCAATCGAAGCGATGCTCAACTCGTCTGCCAGAGACGGATCGACCAGCCGATCGAGTAGAGACGTTGTCGTCACGAATACCACGGCCGCTAGTCCTGCAGCGAGAAATATCTTTCCGGCAGTGTCGCCCGTCACCGCGTCCACAAGAAGGGAGGAGAATGTTCTCCCTCGGGCCGATCCCTGGTAACCCCTGGCAGGTTCGAAGGATGCGGCCAGGAAGCAGCAGAGGAAGAAAGGACAAGAGCACCAGGCTATGCGAGGCTCGATGTTGAGCGATCGAAGGGCGATTTGCCTACAAGACTCGCACTTGGGTGTAGCGGTTTGCTCGAAGGTCTGGTGGGACTCACCTGCGGCTTTCTGGGCTGGATTCGAGCCGGTAGATCCGCAAGTCTTGATGGAAATCGACGAGAACTCATGGAACGCTTGGTCTTGACTCCTCAAGACCTGCTGGCAACACTGCTGATAGAACTGATCGACGGATCTCGATCTTGTCCTCAGATGGTCGAGTGGAAGTCTTTCGGGTGTCGATCCAGCCGAATTGGTGGCTCTGTGATGGCTCTGGGCTCCAGGAAGCGTGGAATACATGAGCGTTTCGGGTGTGCTGAGCGGAACATCCACCTGGTAGTACTCTCTGCCCTCCTGGCTCTCCAGATGGCAGCCCGTCTTGGCCCGAAAGAAGATTCGATAATTGTGAAGCTTCCAAAGTACTATGGCTATCCTATAAGTTATGAGTATGACGTCCATAGTGACGAAAGCGTAGGTAGTCCAGCTGCAAAGCGCTTGGAAGTCGCTCCCGCCGTTGTCGAAATCGTCTGCTTCAGCGGCGACCGACGACTGTCGCTCGAACTGAGGCGATGGTCGTTGGACTTGTAGCTTGAATTCGTCCAAACAGGTACCGTTCGAGGGACAGGCAGACGAGTTTGTTCTAGCGGGAAAAGAAAATGCCGGAGGCGTATCCATTGGCAACCGTCTCGGAGTCCGTGATAGATCTGGTCGAATGAAGGAATTGCTTTTTTTCTCAAGCAAGGAAACGGATTTCCTGACGCGTCCTCCGAGCTTCCTGGCGGAAACAATTTTCCTTTTAATTTTTGCCTTCTTCTCCTTGAAATCCGAGAGATTCTTGCTCGAAAGATGTCCGCCATTTTCTTCAATTTCTGTCCAATTTTTATTCACGTCGGCGTAAAGAAAACGTTTCTTGAACACGGGTCGACGCCTGGGGAATGTAGTGCCACGGATTTGACTGCCGGTCTGGGTTTCAGAGATCGTGTGGTAACGAATGACGTCGGGGTAGCCGCTGAAGTCGATTACGCCGGCACGGCTGCAGTCGCTAGAGTCGCTACAAAGCGAATGACATTCCAGGTGATCTGAATCGTCGACCAGGTTCGGATTCAGGAATAATTCTTTTTCGAAATCCGGAAGTTTCGGTAGATTGGATTCAAACCTTATTTTGAAAACATAAAACTTTAATAATGCCAATGGAATTCGCTTAAAATAAAAAACAAATTATTTTTAAAACTTACTTGCGCCAGAATCTTTGGAGCCAGATTTTAACGAAATCCACCTCTTCGATTTCAAGGAATTTTCCGAATTCAAAGTCCACGGATTTAAGAATCTCGAGGCAACTGTCTTTGAACAACTTCTCGTCCAGAATGCTGTAACTCGAAGACACCGAAAAATTGTCGAACAACTGGTTCTGAGGCGACTCTAGTTCGCTCTCGCTCGAGTGATAGCTGAAGCCTTGGACGTCCGGAGTCGCTCTGGAAGCCGAGAGCTGCTGTTGATGGAAAACCTGGAGCGGGAACGAGAGCCACCGGCTTCCTGCCACGTCGCCGAGAAACCTGGCATAGGAAGAGAGTGCCCTCTTCACGCCGGGAGCGAAACTTCGAACCGATTCGCTGACCAGCTCGTCCAGTCGCCTCGTCAGATTCGAGAATCGCTCGGCCCCGTGCATCCTGAGCTCCCTCTCGATGGCAGAATGGATGGACATGATGCGTTTGTGCAGAGGCAGTTCGTGGCCGGCCTCGCCTCCCACCACGGTCTTTCCGTCGCGCCCTTTGGGTGATCTCAAGACTGACACGGAGAAGATCTTTTCCTGCTTCGAGCGCGAAATCTTCGAGGCATTCTTGGCAGCCTCGAGAAAAAGCTGGTCGGCGTAAGCCGAGCAAGCGGACATCATGCGTCCCATCTGTACCGTTCCGCCCGTAAATTCCAGGAAGTTCAGCTCCGCTCGGTTGGTAGCTTCGGTTACATTCTCGATTTCCAGCCTCAGACTGGCCAGTCTGGACTTGAGCTGCGTCCACTCGGCCGAGTTCAGAGCCGACAGGATGAGGTAGGACGAGGTGAAGGTGAAGAAAGCGCTGTATGTGAGGCAGAAGACAACGAAGCCGAAGAGAGCACATCGCCTTTTTGCTCTCGCTTTCCTCGAATTCGAACCCATTCCGATGTCCTCGCAGCGACAGCAATAGCAGCTTGAAAATAGCCGAGCGTTCGTAGCGAACAGCCGCTCGTCCTCGACGCAGCTGTCGCTCTGAGCGTCGACGAACGCCACGGCGGCTTCTGACGACTGGGAGCGAGTTTTGGCTCCTCCGACCACATCGAGAGTGTCTTTGAAGAAGTAGGCGAAGACGAAAGTCGCCAGGAAGGCCAAGAAACAGCCGCAAAGGATGGCAGCGGTGATGGACAACAAGGAATAGCTGGGGCTCAGCGGTTGGTCAGTCCGCGGTCTACTATGGTTGTGCCGGTGTAGCAAGGAGGAGGGTTTGCTGAGGTCAGTCAGGTCCAGATCTGAGCCCTGGTGTTTTTTAATTGAACTTTCAATCGATTCAGAGGAGGAAGGACAAATTTTCGCCTCGTCCAAAGATTTAATCAACTTAGATAAAGGATGACTATTTAAAATCATTAGTAAAGGCATTTAATTGTGGTATTATCATTATTATTATTAAGGTGTTTGAGTGAGCTAGCCATGGTATGGCTATCCCAAGCTATGGTCCTGCTTTAAGGAAAACATCGACCTTTAGCTATTAAGGGGCTTAAAACGAAAACGTAGTAAAACTCCAACCTCCTCCTCTTCCTCTTCCTCCTCCGCCTCGAAATTGAAGTGCGTCAAATGAAAGACACGCGTTTCTGTCGAGTCCTTGAGAATCAATTCGAAACTCTTTTCCAGCTGGGAATTCCAGTTCGGCAACTTAAAGGTCACGTTGAACTCTTTAGGGCAGCTGATCAGGAGGTCAAAGTTCACGAGCTCTTCCGATTCCTGGTGACAGTTCAAGGTCACGCCCAGGTAGGCGGGACATTCGGTCATTGATCCTGAAAAGGGCGCGAATCGAGAAACACATAAATGTCAAGTTGATTATTCGGAATTTTAAAATAAATAAATAAATGAAGAAATAAATAAATAAATCATAAATATATAAATTGATAAACGGCTTTGAATAACAATTGTTTTTGTGCAAGAAGCGGAATATAAAAGTAGACATATACACATAATTAAGTGACCAAGTAGGACTTAAGACTATTTGTAAGGGAATATATTTTAAAGAAAATATGACCTTTTTAATTATTAATTAAATTGAAAATGAAATTTAATCGGTTCTAAATTTGACATAAAAGCTTTGTTTTATTATTTCATTTCCTCTCCATGTTTATGCAGCCAGTTGTCAGACAGGAAGTTGATTTGCAAGACCCATGTACTGCACGTGTGCTGTACGTGTTCTGCACACTGTTCTGTACACGTGCTGTACGTGTACTTGTTCGTTTACAAACACCGTACAACACTTGTGCCTTGAGGAAGTTGTATCTTTGGCAATTTTTGGATTCAGGAAAAATTTTTACTTATTTGTAACTAATTATTTTAAAAATAGAAATGATAATATTTTCAATTAATTACTTTTAATACCCTCTCTTTCCTATCAAAAACAAGTCTCTGGTGGGAGGAAGCAGTTACTGTAAATTTACGACTTACAATTTTTTTCTTTGCAAGATCGATAGAGAATTATTATAATAATAATTATTATTAATTATAATGATTATTAATTATAATTATAATTATTACATTGTACTAGGTCTTTCTAAGTACGCCCGATATACGTCGACGGTCACGCATCGTTGCACAACCAGCGTTGACCACCCACGTTGAATGTGAACTCAGTGACCCTCCCCCAGTACGAATACCTTGACTTTTTGTTTATTCGGAGCATTATTTGAATTAAATCTATTCATTTCCTTTTATTATTTGTTAAATGAATAAGAGATTTATCTCAACGGACTTGAAATATATTTAATTTTGTAACGAGAGTCCTTTCCAAAGCTCGTAAGATCCACGCACCCAAAGGTTCAACCATCCACGACGAGGTAGGGTCGTGTAGGCACCCTAATACTCCCCCCTCACATTTCCCTCAAACCATTCGCTCTTGATTCGGCGACAGATACAAAGTTGTTGTTTTTGTGGCCAACAATTACAACGGCACAAGGAAATTTCCATCCGGGTTTTAGTTTCAATTTCACTTCCCCGGCGTAGTAGATGAGGTGGGTTTTTCCATTTTAAAACTATTTTTAACGATCCGGCCATAAATAATTATGGCTGACCATTTCGTTGTTTAAAAGAATCATGAATTTATTTATGCAATATTTATTGACACGCGATATATGACGCAAAATTTCGTTAGTTTCAAATCGTTAGTAACACCGTAAATAATTTCGATAATAATAATAATAGTAATAATAATAATAATAATAATAATAATAATAATAATAATAGTAATAATAATAATAATAACAATAATAATAATAATAATAATAATGAATACAAATATTTTAGAAATTTTTCAATTAAATTAGAATAATTAATTAAATATCGTTGAATCTAAACAGAAAAAAAATAAGATCCAACGAACGTGCACCTGCAATGAAGACCTCCCACAGTCTGTTGTGGTTGATGAGGTCGAGGGTCGCAACCAGGGACCCCCCATCGGTCACCAACCTCCCACTTCCGGTTCCAAAAAACACGGGAAAAACTGAAGCGTTGCCTTGGCGATGGAAAATGATGACGGTGATTATGATGATGATTGTTATGATGACGATAACGATGATGATGGTGATGGCCATGATGATGATGATGATGGCGGTGTTAGTAACCAACAATAACATCATTCTTTATTACAGTTTTCAATTAATTATGTTTCAATTTGCATTAAATTTAATTGTTTATTTATTATTCTTTTTTTGCTGAATTTTTTCCATTTATCCATTTGCATTTTTATGTTTAATCTCACGTCAAAGCATTCAATAACTTTCGAAAAGCACCCGAAAAATCTAAATCCATCGAAATGCTGAATCCATAAAATTACCGCAGCGCATTTCCTAGTTGTCTCCAATCAGACAGACTTCATCATTACCATTACCATCGCAACATCATCATCATTATCATCACCATCATTCCAGTGACTATCACCATCATCATAACCATTACCATCACTATCACTACCGCTACATCATCACCGCCACTACCATCACCATCACCACCATCGTCGTCATCATCATCATCATCCCTCCATGGCAACGGTCGTCATGGCCGGCGATGATAAACAACCTGGAACAGAGAAGCGCAGATAAGGAGGATTATCAACGGACTTGGGGTGGTACGCGTACCTACCGTCGGCGTACTGGAGTCTCACCGTGACTGGCTGCTCTCTAGACTGGCCGAACCTTTGAAAGATGACACCAATTAGGGGACCAATTAGTGCTGAGCCAATTTAACCCGGATCATGAGGCCACTGCTGGCCACTACTGGTTACCGGGTTCCAAGACAGTACGACAGTCTTGTTTATGAGTCTTCTTTTTTTTTTTAATTTATTTTTAATAATAAATTCAGTTTTGTTATGAAATCGTACAATGCATTACAGTATATCAGTATAACCCTTATGCTGTATTTTTTACTGTAATGCTATGTATAGCAATTACATGTATTTACATCAGTGACATATAATACATTACATTATAAGTATTGAAATAAAAACCGTACTGGAAAAAAGGACCCACCACGGTTCACACCTCACCCACCTCGGCCTGACCGGCCTGATCCTCTCGAGGATACCCCTGGAGCCGGCGGCCTCCAGGGACCAGGTGGAGGTACTGAAGTCGAAGGGTCTTTCGAACTGCAAATTGGCCACGAAGATGTTTGGGGAGACGGTGTGCACGTGGAGCTTTTCACCCACCACGGTCGGCCCTGACCGGCCCGGAGACGGCTGCCTGGAAAAAAAGAAGAGGAAGGAAGGAAGATGGGCGTGGTGTGCACATGTGCGTCTTTGTAAATCGTGGAATATTTGTAACAGACAGAGTGGAATCGTAGAGTTTGGGTGCTGCCAATGACGTGCCGAGAATGCATCGATGCATCTTGTAATGCATCGATGCATCGCGGAATGCATTTCAACGATGAATAACCAACCTCCTTCCACCTGACACGAGGTGGAAATAGGGCGACGACGTGGAATATTCCGCCAGAGGAGGGAACGTATGCAGACTGAAGTTTCTGTGCTCCTCACCTTTAACCTTTCTGCCGACCAATAGGAATTCATTCTCGAGATCAAGACCGGTGTTGTGCTCCACTGTGAGGAAGTCAGCCTAAATGCATCGTCATCACAACCATAACCATCGTCGTCGTCGTCGTCGTCGTCGTCGTCGTCGTCGTCGTCGTCATCATCATCATCATCATCATATAATAACCATAATAATCATCATTATCATCATCTGCAGCAGCAACAATACATTGTAAACAGATTAATGTTTATTATTTCAGGTGAGCGAAATTCTTTAAAAATGTTTATCGTTATTAGGACAATAATACTTATAATAACAATAACAGCAATAATAATAATAATAATAATAATAATAACAGAAATCATAAAACAATATCAATCCTAATCCTAATCCACAGTGCATTGTTGTGAATTATTGATCTCCAATTTTTATTTTTTACGATTTCTCAAAAAAGAAAAAAACCATAAAAAACAAAAAATCGACTGCTGTACTGCACTATACGTCTACAGTGGACAGGGATTAATTGAAAACATTCACGCGACCTTGAAGTGACCTTTCGTCCTCTGCTTAATGTCCTTGACCCCGACGGTGCGATAGATTTTCTTGCTTTCGAAACCTACGCTTGGGATCTAGAAGAAGCAAGATCCAATTGAGTGAAGGGTTGAAAATAGAAATCATCATCATCATCGCCGTCATCGTCGTCGTCATCGTCGTCATCATCAACATCATCATCGTCGTCGTCATCATCGTCGTCATCATCGTCGTCATCATCGTCGTCGTCGTCATCATCGTCATCATCAGCAGCAGCAGCAAAAACAGCAATAACAACATCTATAACAACTCGTCCTAGTAATGATCGTCCGGCGGTGGAAGAGGAGTGATGCGGTTTCTTGCGCCGTAGGTTAATTAACGTTAAGTATTCCTACGCCAGTCAGTCGTGCGACCGAAGGTACTGTCGTGGATTTAATGACATTTGACGAATTGGACGCTGAGAAATTGCGTTAACTCCGACTGAAATGTGACCAGAATGCAACCGAGGAAGCAGAAAATTTCGTCCGCGGCTGTAAAATCGCTACCACTTCCGAGGTGCTAAGAAACTCCAGCTTGTTTTATGACTCCGATGCAAAAGGAGAAAGTGTCCGAAAAAAGAGCGCCAGGAAAATAATGGAAACAGCAATTGAGGGTGGCATGTTTTATCCTCCACTAGGATGCCGTGGTGGTCCCGGAGTGTCGTTGTGGCTAAATTTAGAACTTCATTTCCAGCCCTAAACACCCCCAATCCTGATTGAATCAGAGGCATGGAGTCACAACTTCTGCCAGAGACCGCTGACAGCTCCCTTGCGTTCGACTCTGGAGAATTTTTTCAGACTTTAAATTCCAACACCATCTCCAGAAAGTGTTTCCCAAACAAGATCGGACGGAGAATGTCAGAATGCATTTTCCATCTCTCTCCAAATTCAGATCTCATCGCAATCTGATCGTAAGCCTTTAGCTAGCGCTCTCGGCGCTAGACGGGCGCAGTAAATGATGTAGCGCATTCTTAACGACACGTCAGAGAACGATGCAAATTAAGTGCAAACATGAAAAGGAAAAAAAATTGAAATTAACAACTCGGACTTTTGTACCTCGACGTGATAATAAAGATCATAAAGGACCCTCTGTTGTGACAGCTTGAGGTAGCACTGAAACTCCTGCCCTATGTTCTGATAAGTCGGCTGGAGGGTGTAGGTGTAAGCATCCCCCATGGAACACTCCACGGGCACCGACATGCATTCGGTACTGATACTGATGCGGCAATCTTGCAGGGTGTAGCAGTCGATTTGACAGCATCTCTTTTGGAAAATGTCTTGTCAGGGTAAAAAAAAAGCTGGTTTTAGTTTTTAAACGACGAAAGATTTTGTTGCGGCAACACTGACAACAACGACAACAACAACAACGACGACTACGACTCACCAAAGTTCCGACTCCTGATAATATTAGCCAACAGCCACTAGCTAGCCACTAACCATCAGCTACAGCCTGACCACTAGCTAGCCAGCCATCAATAGCCGACTGACCGATAGTCACAGTCTGTCCACTAACCACTTAGTAGCCACTAGTCACAGACCGATCACTAGCCACTAGTTAGGAACTAGCCGTCAGCCACTCACCTAAGGTCAGACACCTGGGCAGCTTGAGACACTGCGAGCACCTGGAAGAGGCAGCCTTGCACTTCTCGGATGGAAAGCTTATCGGGACCACCCTGGCGTAAGACTGATTGAAGATTTCTTCCAGGAGAGGAGAGAATTCCGTGGTGACGAAAGCGTTAGGAAAAGCACCGAGGACTTCGGGAAAGGTTCCCTTGGGCAAGTGTTTCGTGGGTGGTATTGGCGGGAAGAGGTGGAGTTATGTGACACGTGGTGGTGGTGGTGACGTTCGACGACGACGATGATGACGATGATGATGATGATGACTATGACGATTGCGAAGACGATGAAGCCGACGATGATGATGATGATGATGACTATGACGATTGCGAAGACGATGAAGCCGAGGATGATGATGATGACGACGAAGCGACATTTGAAATATAACAAGAGAAAAAAAAGTAATGATGGAACGTGTCTGGCGAGCAAACTCGTTGTCGTCTGCTGTTTACGTGCGTTTTTTTTCTGCCTCTTTTCCGTTCGGCTTAAAAGCGACTTGTTTTGAAATTTGTTTTTTTTTTGTATTTTTTTGTGTGTGTATCTTTGTTTTGTATTGCTTTGTTTTATATTGTATTGCTTTGTATTGCTTTGTATTGCTTTGTAAGAGCAAATCGATGGTTGAACGTCTTCGGCGCTTTTATTTAAAATGTTTGCCCTTTATGATTCTCGTTCTAAATTAACTTTTAGCCACGACGGAATCTACGTCATGGCCTTCCACGATGCAACACGATGCTCTTTGGAAAAGAATGGGCCTGAGGCATCATCATCATCATCACTATCACTATCATCATCATGATCCGAATCTTCGGCATCACCATGGTTACAGCGGCAGAATGACAAGGTCATGATCATAATCATCGTCATCATCATTGTCATCGTCTTCGTCGTCATCACCATCATCATCATCATCAGCGTTATTAATTGTCGTATTGTCATCATTATGTTCATTATCGATGTCGTTATCTCCATCAATGTCATCACTTGTTATGATCTCAGGCCCAGTAGAAACATTACGTAGGCATAAATTAAGCAAATTTATGCAAATGCACTACTTTTAGCCAGCTAGGTTGTAAATCTCAATAAATATTCATGATGCACACAATGCTCCGAAAAAAAATCCCACGGCGGCATAAATTATGTTGATGAGATGATTAGTGGACTCCCGTCAATTAATTATGATTCATTATAATTCAAGTGCACTCATCGACCTTAGAATTCTGATTCCGGGCACTTCCCACTTTCCTCCAACCACCAATCAATCAATCCGCTTTGATCTCACATCGCACAAGTGAACATTGGAATTCATTCGACCGTGGTTGGGTTGGGGGCACCGACCAGAGGGCGAGACCTCCCAGAGACGAACCACGCTACCCCCGTTTCCCGGCCAGTGCGAGTTAAAAATAGCTTCCCTGTCGGCCAATCAGAGAGCGTGTAACGCTCGTGTTTAACATTAATGTAACTAATTTAGTGCGATGAATGAAAGAAGAGAAGGCGGATGACTCCATCTAATTACACGGAGATGCATCCTAAAGACATCCGCTGACACTACCATGCATCACCCTGGCACAAAGCGACACAAGATTTACACGGCTTTATGAATAATCAATTAGATTCCTAATTACGTATGCACACAAAAATACTTCTAATAGAAGCACATTCTTCTGGAAGCTGACGACAACGACAGCGGCAACAAAAACAACTCGACCTTTGCAAGTCAAACGCAGACGAGAAAGTTCAGAAATGAAAGACAAGACATAACTCTAATGGCATTTTTAAAACTATTAATATTTACACAATAAATAAATAAATAAGCTAAAAAAATAAATTTAAATAAAACCAAAAAAATCGGATCGAAATTGCTGAGAAAACACAATATACTCGTCCAACCATAACGTGCGATTCTGACATCCGAAATAAATAGACGGAAAACAGGGCAACCAATCGGAAATCGACCAATAGGAAGGCTAAGATCTAGGTCACCATGCGGTCAGCCTATGAGAGCAAGCGAAGGGCAAACATCTGACCACTTACATATCTCAATGACGTCTGGACTCGCATTAGAATCGAAAGCGAAAGCACGGGAGGAAATTACCAATGAATATTTTTAATCACTTTTAATAACAATAAATTAAAAAATATTATTAATAATGATGATAATAACAATAATAATAATAATAACAATAATAATAATAATAATAATAATATCAATTTAATGCCTAAGAATTTTGGAAAAAAAAGATTTCAATTTAAAAGAAAAAAAAAGAGAGAGTGGATTTTTTCCGTTTAATAATCGAAATTCATTTTTAATCTAAATTTGCCTCATAAATTCTCAGACAATTTGAAAAATTACAGACATTTTTCCCCAAAAGTCACACAAGGTGATGTATCACATCAAATGAACATCATGACGACAACAACAACATCATAATTATTATGTCATTCTATGTTTACATATAATATAATAATAATTTTATTATTCTACTATAATAATAATAATTTTTTTTTACTATTATTATTATTATTATTATTATTCTACTTAGATTTTTTTCCGAATTATATGGAAATTATGCAAATATAGAGAGCACATTTATCGTCTAAAGTACAAGAATATTATGACCGTGTTTCCCTTCCCCAAAGGTCAATAGTTCAATTTGTATAGCGCACGCTCCGTGAACAACCGGAGCATTTATGTAGCGCCTATCGATGCAAGCGCTGTTCGCTGGACTAGCTAGGTTTTGAACATGGCACGACTGGATTTAAAACAATCACAATTCATTATCACTCTGCAATGGCAGAAAATCAACCATATTAATAATAATAAGTAGTATTATTATATGCAACTGTAAATAATAACGCTTGATTGATTGATTGATCGATTGATCGATTGCTTGATTGATTTATTATCAATTAATTACTAAAACTAATTATTAAATTAATAAAATTCATTAATGTTTATCTTCAACCTGTTTGTAGCAAGCCTCGTTCAGGGAGCGGAAGAGAAACTTGTCGCCATCGGAGAAAGGAGGGGGGCATGGTGGAACCCGTGGGTTTCTCGAGTCACAGCTGACGACGCTGCTGTTGGTGGTCCTGTCTCTTGTTATCTCCAAGGTCAGGCTGTAATAGTCGGGTACCGGATATCTGCCAATGTATTGTTGTTGTTTCGAATTTTGAATCGGTGACCGTTAAAAATGTAATCGTCGCCGTGGTTGTGGTCGTGGTAGTCGAAGTCGTCGCCGTCGTTGTCATCAGCAGCAGCAGCATCGTCGTCGTCATCGATGAGCGACTAAGATGACTATGACGTCAGGAGTGCCTATGATGGAGCCGCGATGTGCTCTCAGCATTGACGATGTTTGCTTTCGGCCGAGCCACCCTTAGTTGGCTGCTTCTCATTAAATTAAACGACGACGACGACGACGATGGCGACAACGACGACGACGACGACGACGACGATGGCGACAACGACGACGACGACGACGATGACGCTGGAGACCATCACGTGCATGTGTGAACAGTCATCTAATAAAGTACAGGTCAAGAATAAAGAGTTGGCAATCAATATTTTCTTGATTCGCCAACAATTTGCAGCCTCATCATCATCATCGTCGTCGTCGTCATCACACTCATCGTCACGACCATCGCATTCTTAATAATTATAATAATAGCTGATATAATAAACTTTCAGTAAATATATTTAGATTTAATGGAATATCATTGCAATTATAATATTCAAAACATAATTAATAGGGGCTCGACAGGCAATACGTTGACCTATTAATTGCCGATTGGCTGTTATTAATAAACAAACCCCCCCTGTTTGTAAACAAACAACATTTTCAACTTATCGGAGAGATTTATTCGTAGGGATTTCTAAATAAATTTTTAATTTATCTTTTAAAAAGCAATTTAATCAAATATAATTATCGTTTAATCAGATTTATGTTCGCGCTGCTAGTCGTAACGATGGTTGAAACGCGAGAAAGTCATTTTAATCATCATCATCATCGTCGTCGTCATCATCATCATCATCACCCAACCGTTGTCATCATCATTATCATAACTAGCGTCATTATCATCATCATCCAACAATCCGCTATCATTATCATGATCACAATCACTGTCATCGGCATCATTACCACTCTCGCCATGGCCATGGCCATTACTAAACATTTAACAGGAATATTTTTGGTAACCTTGGAAAAACCCGGCCACCCCCCAACCCAAATGCCTTTTAATCTTCCACCCAAGAGTTCTTTTATTCCTCGCTACGAGGCACGTTATTGCACATTTCGAGGAAAACCAGTCAAATTTCTCGATCAATTCAAGCCGGCCATTCTGCCATCCGTGGTCAATCCATCCATCCATCCATCCGTCTGTCCATCGTCCATCCATTTGTCGCCCGTCTTTCCATTCGTCCGTGCATACACGTACGTTCATTCACTCATCCATCCGCGCCTTCATCCATGTTTCCATCCATTCTACAAGCCGTTCACTTCCATCTAACCGTCCATCCGCCAGTCATTCATCCATCCATCCATCCACCCATTGGCCACACGTTGGTCACATTTGCCCATCTATCCCCACAATCATCCATCCGTCCGTCCATCGGCTGTCCAACCGCCCGTCCATTCATCATTTGTTCTTTCATTCAGGACCATCCATCCATCACTCAACTACTCAGCCCACCTGCAGTAAGCATCGGTAATGAGCTTAAATTTGTCCGCTTCGGAATTGTTCGGCTTCTTTGTGACGTAATAATTCTCGCCGGGCCGGTCGCGTTTGCTCCCCGCTGCCGGCCCTGCTCCGACCGAGCCCGGCTCCGGACCGCGTCCTCTGCCCTCGTCGTCATCGTAGCGCGGTATGACCTTGACCTTGTTAACCCCGACCTTAATCCTGAGGCCGGAATCTCTTTCCCAGGAGAAGTCGAGCGAGTGGGTGACGTCGGTGACGTAATTGGTGGTCTCCAGGTTGCGTGAGTTGTGCAGGTCGTCGTGGAAGACGTTCGGTGACGACTCGAACTTCAGTCCTGATGTCCGATGAAGAACGTGTGAGTGAGTGAGTGAGTGAGTGAGTGAGTGAGTGAGTGAGTGAGTGAGTGAGTGAGTGAGTGTGTGAGTGTGTGAGTAGGAGAATAGCTGGATGGGTGGATGAGATAGTGAGTGATTGAGTGAATGATTGAGTGAATGATTGAGTGGATGAGTGAATAGATGCGTGTCCGTGCAAATCTCATTATCGTCCACATGAGATTATGAAACATTAAGTACAGTACAGTGTTAAGTACATCCTCTGATGGAACTTTGTTTACTTTTGACTGAAACAACAAACAACAACGAGCAACAATTCGATACAAAACAACGGGCTCAGCCACACCGCTCTTAGGCGGGTCCTCGTTTCAAATGACTCAACAAAATAATAATAATAATTATAATAATAATGTAATAATAATTATTATTATTCTTTTGATAATAAATTATAATATAATCTTATTATTATTATTATCATCAATAAAACTAAACTTTGAAACGAGGTGGGCAGCCAACTAATCTAACATGAATAGAAGAAAACGTATTAATAACAGCAACAACAACAACAACAACAATAATAATATTAATATGTAATAATAATAATAATAATAATAATGATAATAATAATAATAATAATAATAATAATAATAATAATAATACTAATAATAATAATAATGATAATGATAATAATAATAACAAACTTTAATAATAACAATTATAATTATAATTATAATAATAGGAGACATTTAGCAAATAAACGAATATATTTTAAAATCGTGAAGAATGAAATCCTTGCTTTTCTTTTTCTTACTGTCCAACTTTCGGATATCAGCTGAAGGAACGAGCGAATACAGTAATATTACATAATATAATTAAATAATAAATATAAATATTTGTCATTATTATTATTATTTATATTTATAATTAAAATTAAATAAATATTTATTATTTTTATTATCCATTAAATTAAATATCATTTATTAATATATTATCTTCAATAATATATTTCTCAATATTTATTATTATAATTATTATTATATAATAACGGCATAAAACTACAGCGACGGCATTCATCAGTGTTTACATTCGACTGTCATGCAAATGAGGGCTCATGCATATTCATGGTAATGTTCATATTAAGAAAATTACTATTAACAGGACATCTGAATATTAATTAGTTTGCTGCTATTAATAGACCTCCAAATTCATGAATATTAATTAGTTTGCTGCTATTAATAGACCTCCAATTCATGAATATTAATCAGTGTCTCGTGGCCAACCTTCGACGGAGACGGGTCTCAATTTCTGACCGGAAATGGATACCGGATGAGCAGCATCTGAATGTATTGTATTTATGCTACGATTATGATGATGTTGACGATGATGATGATGATGATGACGCCGATGACGACAATGACGACGATGACGATGATGGTGATGATGATGATTGTGGTGGTAGCTATGAATCAAGCGGATTGATTCAGCTGGTCATCACTCACGTATGCAGAGTCTGTCGAAGTCTTTCGCACAGGGCATCAACTCGTATTCTGTACCCAAACATTCATTGCACTCTAGAGGTTAAAGGTCAAATGAGTCAACCATCCTAACAACCAGCTATCCAACCAAACGACCAACCAAACGACCGATCATTCAACCGGCTAAATAACCAGCCAATCAACCAGCCAATCAAACAACCAATCAGCCAACCAACGTTCCATCCAATCGATAAACTAATCGACCAATCACAGACCAACGACCGTCGGCACGAAACTGGAAAATTCCAAAATCTATTTTTATCTTTTCCAAGCTAAAGAAGCGGAATCTACCAACTTGTCGTTGTGTACAATAAAATAAAACTCGCTTCATGAAGTAGGTCAAAGTTGCTTAAAATCAGGTCAACAAAGAAAACATTACGATTCTCTCGCACCTATTATCGTCCATTTATTGCGGCCACAAAGTTTTAATGGCGTACGATGGAATGGCAGGAAAATCCAGGAAAAGAATTTTATATCCGGATTATCGGATCAGCTTATTAATTTATTATTATTAATAATTTATTATTATTATTATTATTATTATTATTATTATTATTATTATTATTTCACTCGCCTGTGCACACTCTGTCGTTGTACGGTGAACAGGGCTTGGACTCATACCATCCAGGTGGACAATGGGTACTGCACTCTGCAGTTAATCGAATCAATTCATTATAACAAGCTGCCATAAAATAATAAAATCATAATTATAATCATAATTATTGAATAATTATAATTAATGAATGAAAGTCAATATTATAATTCTCCTCGTAGGCACGGCAAACGCTGACCAAGGCATTGACGATCCATCTCGAAGTATCCAGTTCCGCAGTCACACCTGTAGGAGCCAATCAGATTGCGACACGTGGATGACACGGGGCACCTGCTACTTCCGTCCAGACATTCGTTAACGTCTGCAGAATACAACGAACGATGACTAAGCCATACATCCATCACGTTCATCCACCCATCAGTCATTCATTGCGTTCATCCATCACATTCATCCAACCATCAGTCATTCACAAAAAAGAATCCGCAATTCCATCCGTCTAGTTAAACCATCCAACAATCCGTCCATCCATCTGTCCTTCCAACCATCCATCCATAGTGGCCTTGGTATACATAACCACAAGAAAACTGTAGCACCTGACTCACCTGTGCAAACGCCCTCAACAAGCTTGTATCCCCTCTGGCAGATGCACTCCCCAGTCCAAGGGTTGCACCCTGCCAAGCCCTGGATGATTGCAGGTCTGCAGTTGGTTTCGCTCGGTGTGCACGGGGGTAGGATTGGGGCGTCTTGGTTCACCCAATGGTGGCTTTCAGCAACAGCTGTGGAATGTTAAAATGATGGTGATAATATAATAATAATAATAATAATAATAATAATAATAATAATAATAATAATATAATATAACAAAATAATAATATTCATAGTAATAGCAATAGCAATATAATAATAATATTCTTACAGCTACGGGTATACTGTATATATAGTATATAGTATATAGTATAGTATAGTATACTATACTATATAGTATATAGTATAGTATAGTATACTATACTATCCGTGCAAACACACACACAAAGACACATATTATAATGTAATATAATAATATTTTTATTATTATAATAACAATAACGATTTAATAACTAAATACTTACTGTTAAATAATAAATTGTTTATAAATGATAAAAATTCAGGATGAAGAAGATAAGAGGAAGATGAACTGATGAATGAATGATGGTGATGATGATGATGATGATGATGATGCTAATGGTGAGGAGGATGACGATGACGAAGAACGTCTTGTATCACAAACAAACAAGCAGACAACAACAACAGCAACAACAACGACGACGATAACAACAACAAGAACAACAACAAAAACAAAACAAAACAAAAACTCTGAGACAACGAAATTGACTCTCATTAATTGATTGACTGAACGAACGATGGACGGTTCGAGTGATGGAGAGATAAGAAAATGAATGAAAACCGAGATAAATGAATCACATGATCGAACGATTGCGCAATATCTGTTTCCACGTGTGCGTGCGTGCGTGCGTGCGTGTGCTTGCGTGCACGTGTGACTCCGTCTTACTACGTGGCTTTTTTTGTGCGCCCCTTTGTGCGCGTTTCAATGGATGGATTAGGATGACGGATGTCCTCCAAGCGTACTTACCGTATATTTGAAGGTCCGTGACATTGCCTTGCATCCATCCGTCCGTCCGTACTTGATTCTTCAATCCATCTTTCAAGTAGAATTTTATCGCGTCTGGAAAATCAAGTTCAAATCAGGTGAGAAAGCCGCCTATCGATAAAGTTCGGTTATTAATCTCAATTTTATTGCCTGGAATACCCTGCCACCACTATCATCACCATCACCACAATCACCATCATCATCATCGTCGTCATCGTCATCCTCATCATTTTCACGCCCCATGAAATCTTGCCTCCCTGCACCCAATGACGTCTCCGTCAGACTATTACAACCACCTTATTCCAACCTTGACCCTCGAACTATGGTTCCAATGCCAAAACTCCCCAGAACCCTTCCCCTGAACTTCCCCGCTCCCCAACGGATGACCCGAGGATGACCCGGGTAGCTTTACGAGGGAGGGTTTTAAAGTTTGAAGCTTCTTTGTAGTTACTTCTCGTAAAGACGGGTTTTATTGTGGACGACCTCAAACGCTTTCACCATGTCAGGACTTTCGGTGCTCTTGTGAGGCCTTTGCTTTTCTTTTTATTCACTCACTTCTTCATCTTCTTCTTCTTCTTCTTCTTATTATTATTATTATTATAATAATATTAATATTAACGAAAAATTAAACAATTTATTCAATAAAATAATGTTTTATGCAATAAATTCAGAGGACGTAATTTTTCAACAATTCTCCAATAAATGAATTATTTCCAATCGTCTGCCGAATTCCCGCCAATCTTTGATAATAACATCCGAGGTTATGAAGTATTTGCCGATGAAATATTTTAATTTCTAAGGAAATTAATTTCATCATCATCGTCATCGTCGTCATCATCATCATCATCGTCATCGTCGTCATCATCATCGTCATCGTCGTCATCATCATCGTCATCGTCGTCATCATCATCATCATCATCGTCGTCGTCGTCGTCACCATCAATTTAAAATTCCTATTGCAAAGGTCAGTCATAGTCTGAATAATTTGCCAAAATTTAAAACTCAATTTTAAAATATTTAAAACAAAAATAAAAATTAATTTCCAGAAAACCAATGAAAATATAACTGATAATTGATATGATATAAATGAGGAATAATAATAATAATAATAATAATAATAATAATAATAATATAATTTATAAATAATAGTAATTTATAATGATAATAATAACAATAATAATAAATTATAATAATTATTATTATATGAATATATCATTATTATCATCGTAATTTGGTTATTAATTATTAATTGTTAACTTTATTTAATAAATAAAAATAATTATTTAAAATTTAAAAACGTCCAAAACACTTTCGGATATAAAATTTAAATTTTTCCAATTAAATGAAAAAAATTAAATAAATTAAAAAATATTTTTTTTTAAATTCTTCAAATTTACAAATTTATTTCATGAAAAAGCAAATATTTATCATTGAATTTCCTAAAATTACCAATAATAATAATATAAACAAAATATAAAAAGTTATAATTATATTTATTATCATAGCAAATAAATATTGTTGATGCAGCAGTAGGACAATGATAATTGTCTTTACATTATAATTGCGGTAATAATTATCATATTTCATCAATTATTACATAATAATTGAACAAATGGCTGGAAACTATGTATAAAATAAGAGCCCCCATAACATCCAATGTTCTGCCAGCTATTCCGGTCAACGTCAGGAGGGCGACCAATGAGAAATGGCCCCTGCAAATTGACCAATGGCCGGTCACATTAGTGAGGCAAGGAATCACCTGATTGGCTGGAAATGGTGGCTCGAACCGCAAGAGTGAGTTTCGAAACGACAGTCCAGCAGATGATGAACGAGCGTGCACTGAGTCACCCCAAAGTAATGGCTCACCCCAAATGTAATAACTCACCCCAATAATAACCTGACCTGATAATAACCCACCCAAATAATAACCGACCCACAACTCACCCAGCTTTAAGCCGATCGGCAGAACCAGCGTCACCATGGCAGCGGGCGCCTCCAGCGGACACGTCGTCATGGCAACGGAGACCAGGCAGGTGGCCAGTGCCAACAGGTAAGCCACCGAAGTATTGAGGGCCGACAATTGGGTGAGACCCACGTGACCACTCCCACCCGTCGGTCTGAGGGTGGGCGGGGGTGGCGGCTTGGGCAGTGGGGACGATGACGTCACTACCGGCATAGCCGGGAAGTTGAGGAGCTGGAGAATAATGGAAGAGGTACGTTTTTTTTTTGTTGTTTTTTAAATTTAAATTTTTTTTTATTCCTATAGACATTCAGATTAGGCAATGTTCATGGCAAGGTCAGAGGTGATTTTATTAGGTTAATTATTGAATTTTATTCGCTATTAATAATAATAATAATAATAATGATAACAATAATTTCATTTTCCTTAAGAAGTTCAAAGCTCATCTTGTTGTGTACGATTTCGAAAGTGAAACCTACGTGTTCCTTCTTCGAACGTTCCACAACAAAAAAATTCCCGAGGCTTGGAAAATTCCGACGAGAAGAAAATCCAGCCTTCGTCACGTGATCGAATCCGGTTGGAAAATGAATTCTTTTTCGTTTGTTTATTTCTTTTTATTCTTCAATTTATATTTTATTTATTTATTTTTATTTCTGTTTTTGTTTTAAATTCGTCCAAAATGATCGATCGCGTCTTGTTCCAGGAGATGTAATCTCACGAATGTGAGGTGAACAGGAGTAGACCGGAAATGTTGCCGATGCAGCATTGAGACAATAATAAAAATAATAATGATAATAATAATAATAATAATAATAATAATCATCATCATCATCATCGTAATAGTTATAATAATATGTCATAGAAAACAGGAAGTGCAACTTAAAAGTGGAACATTGGAGGGTCGCGTGTTCAACGCTCCACCGAGATTTGCCGCCATTCTTGTGATCACCAGGCCCGACAATATAGGAAGCAAGATCATCATCATCGTCATCGTCATCATCATCATCTTCGTCATCGTCGTCGTCATCCTCTTCATCAACATGGCTGATGTTTAATTACCTTTAATTACCACGACGTCATGAGCGGAAAGGCATCGAACGGTAACCATGACAACGATCTTCTAGAAGATGGAGTTTAACTGCCTTTTGAGAGTGTCTGATGTCCTTCACTTCTCGGCCGTTCACTCACTCACTCACTCACTCACTCACTCACTCACTCACTCACTCACTCACTCACTCACTCACTCACTCACTCACTCACTCACTCACTCACTCACTCACTCACTCACTCACTCACTCACTCACTCACTCACTCACTCACTCACTCACTCACTCACTCACTCACTCACTCACTCACTCACTCACTCACTCACTCACTCACTCATTCACTCATTGTGCTACTCACTCACCCATTCACCCACTCACATCCACTCACCCAAAAACTATTTCCCCGATTCGAAGTATCATTTATTTTCATCACAATTTTTGAAATGCCCATTGGGGTAAGAAAATTCAATTCCTTTCTTCTTTCAGTTTGCTTTTCATCTTTTCCCACTCGAGTCGAGCTGTTGTTGCAGCTCTTGTAGCTGTTGTTGCAGCTATTGTTGCTGTTGTTGCAGCTCTTGTAGCTGTTGTTGCAACTGCTGTTGTTGCTGTTGTAGCAACTGCTGTTGTTGATAACGATGTACACTTGTCCTCAGCCATTTGCCGTTGCAGGCGACAACTTGATAAAATGAATGATGATGATGACGACGATGTCGTTGTTGTTGTCGTTGGTGTTGTGGTCGCTGATGTTGTTGATGATGACGATGATATTCCTTATCACGACACCGAAAGTGATAGCCTTTATTGTATTCACAGTCTTCAGCATCGTCGACTCCCGTTGACTGATCATCCATGAATTCATGAACATCCAGGTTTTCCAATTCCTGATAACTTTTCCATTATTCAGAACAATCCAGCCATCAATCTGGCGGACATCCATTGTCAATTCATGTTTCATTCGTCCGTCCATCCATCCATCCGTCCGTCCATCCATTCATCCATCCATCCATCCATCTAACCTTCCATCCATCTGTCGAATGGCTTTTATTCAATTGTTTACCGTCGGAGTGCTTTTTGATCTTTTTCCATCCGTCGCCTCAGGACACTTTCTTGATTGTCGATCCACTCACTAACCTTATCAACATCGTCATCATCGTCATCGTCACATCTCATCCACCCACTCACTCATCCACCCACTCGACTACTCAGTCACTCACGCAACTCATCAACATCTCATTAGTTATCATGAGTTATACGTCCGAGGCAAATAAATTAATAACTCGAAAGTGCGAAAGACCGAGTATTATCCAATTTGTCACGCAAGATTCCATAAGCGTCAACTGTAGTGGCTTGATAGACGGATGGATTGGTGAATGGATGGAGGAATGAACGAACAAATGAATGGATGGATGGATGGATGGATTTTGTGGTAGAAACAGAGATGGATGGATGGATGGATGGGTGGATGGGTGGAGAAATGGACGAGTGGCATCCGGAAGGGTGGATGGGAGCTGGAATAAAGACTTACGGAGACATTTTGGAAAGATTTAGTTGTCTGTCAGAGAACCTGTTGAAGCAAGCGCTGGTTTCTAGAGACAGCTGTGAAATGGAATTTCCATTTTCAACTGACAACATCATCGCCTCCAATACTCAGCTGGAAAAACACTTTGAAATTAAATCCTGCCGACAGTAAAGAGACATCTTTCGAAGGTTCGAGTCGGACAAAGATTTAATAAGAGTCAGAAAGGCAGGGTCAAGCCTGTTGTCGGCCGATTTGAAGATGAGAAGATTTTTAAAAATTACGATTAAAAAATAAAAATCGAAAATCAATTATAAACAAAACATGCGATGTCCGACAAAGGACCGATTCCGACAAAATGGCGAAACAGCTCGAGCATTAAACGTTCTGTCCACCATTTGTTGTCCATAAAATTCATGAAAGGTCAGATGCTCTGATAATCTAAGAGAAGGAATTCGAATCTCCATTAAGAGATTTTCATTTTCATTCATTAGGCTGTTATCCAGCTAAGGAAACGCTTAAGGAGTCTTGTGGTTTGGGTTTGTGTTTTGGGGATTTTTGTTCCGTTTGGGTTTTGTTTTTATTTTGCCACGTCACAAGATGGCGCATACGTTGCCACGGATGCGCGAGAGAAGCGGAAGAGTCTGAGGATGAGAAATGGAAATAATAAAAATCGCAGACTCACAGACTCGTGAAATAAGGAGCCGTTCTTCAATGTAATTCACTCACTCACTCACTCACTCACTCACTCACTCACTCACTCACTCACTCACTCACTCACTCACTCACTCACTCACTCACTCACTCACTCACTCACTCACTCACTCACTCACTCACTCACTCACTCACTCACTCACTCACTCACTCACTCACTCACTCACTCACTCACTCACTCACTCACTCACTCACTCACTCACTCACTCACTCACTCACTCACTCACTCACTCACTCACTCACTCACTCACTCACTCACTCACTCACTCACTCACTCACTCACTCACTCACTCACTCACTCACTCACTCACTCACTCACTCACTCACTCACTCACTCACTCACTCACTCACTCACTCACTCACTCACTCACTCACTCACTCACTCACTCACTCACTCACTCACTCACTCACTCACTCATCCAGCTCTTCCGTCCAGGAAAATGTACATTTTAGACTGACGAATGGATGTTGGCGATTTCCCAGAAAGTTTGTCTTCGTTTCCATGGAAACCAGTTTAAAGTTTCGCCACAATTTGCTTCTTTTAAGAAAGTAAAAAACACATCCGACAAATCGGAATAAATTTCGGCTTTAGAAATATTTTATAATTATGAATATTAATTTAATATTATTCTGAACAATTTGTAATTATATCATTATTATAAACTGAATATTATTATTATTATTATTACATACATTTTTTAATGATTTTATGGAAAATGCACACTTGAAATCATTCTTCCAACAGCAAAGAACTCTCAAATCAGAACAGATGAAGGATGTGCATAATAAAAACAAAACAAAAAACAAAAAAAACAAAAAAAAACGAAACTTTTTGCAAACAAAAAAACCACAAAAGACTGGAAACAACTTCCGATGCCACGAAAATGATTGTAAAACTAGTATCGTGACGGATAGGTGGATGGATGGATGAATGATCGGATAACTGGACGGATAGAGGAGTAGATTTAATGAATGGATAGATGGATGGATGGACGGATGGACGGATAGCTGGACGGATAGAGGGATGGATTTAAAGAATAGATAGATAGATGGATAGATGGATGACAAAAGCGTGGGGAGGATTGGGTGAGTCTCCCCGTTTTCGGGAGGAAAACTGGAAATGACGTTAAATTTTCGCTCTAACCTTGTAATGAAAGTTTGGAATAGGCTTGTAAACGACCGTGACGATAAGGATGACGATGATGATGACGATGATGATGGTGATGATGATGATGACTGAAACGTCACAATAAATCTAGAAGAGATATTTGAACTCTTAAAGCAAAGAAGACGAGGAAAAGCAAAGAAACAAAAACAACAAACAAACAAAAAACCAACAAATGTATTTGACATCGAGTCGCCGATAAACTACAGCGGTTGCAGCGGTTGCTGGTGTCGAAGGAAGGAAGGAAAGGCGAAGAGGAAAAGGAATAAAGAAAGGCAACAGCACAATAACAACAACAACAACAACAACAACACAGCAACACAACAGCACGACAACACATCAGTACAAGATGCAAGCTGGAAAAGTGGTGGAAAGAGTGAGCCTCTGAAGCTTGCTGGTCAACAGTCGATTATTCATCATCGTCATCATCACCATAATTATCATCATCATCATCATCGTCGTCGTCGTCGTCGTCGTCGTCGTCATCATAATCACCACCATCACCATCATCATGAACGTCACAAGCGTGCCAAGCGTAAAAAAAGACTTTTCCGAATAATTTTTGAAATTCATTTTCAAAAAAAAAAAACGTTTGAATTCGACAAAATAACAACAAATAAATTATTAATTGAATTGAAAGCGAAACCAACCTCTCCGGAATTTCCAGCAAATGGACATTGATTGGAACCTGCAATGTGGAAGCACGTGATGCAATGATCGCCATGTAAGCAGGCGTATTAATACATTCATGAAGATGCCTAATTGACTTCTATCGTTCGGAAATTATTCTTCCGCGAGGAATAAAATAAAGCGCCAATGAAATTTATGAAAATATGATAATAATACTGATAATAACATTAATAATAATAATAATAATAATGATAATAAACCTATTAATAATAAATCTATCAATAATAATAATATCAACGATAATAATAATTATTATTATCATCATTTCCAAAGAAATAATCACACGGCATTGTTTGAGGACCTTGTGTCAATATCTTCCGTTTTTCCCTCTTTTCATCCATCCATCCATCGGTCCGTCCGTCCATCCATCCATCCATCCATCCATCCATCCATCCATCCATCGGTCCGTCCGTCCATCCATCCATCCATCCATCCATCCATCCATCCATCCATCCGTCCGCCCGTCCACCAGTCCATCCATCCAGGCAGACATCGGAACTGCCGCCTATCGTCTTTTTCCATATGTGTGGAGATGAAGCTTATTAACGAAACATGCAATTAGTTCGGGTTCGGAGGTCATGAAACGCCATTAACCCCGATATAATTGACCGAGGACAAAGCTAATGAAAACCATTTATCAGGGACACAATACCCAGGCCACCCTGCCTATCTCCTCCCCCCCCCCCCCCGTCTGTCCGCACCAATACCCCCCTGCGGATTCGGGGGTATCGACCGTTCATAATTTCTGTCCGATTAAGTCTTATTAACGTCGGAATAATTCGGCGATGAATTCAATTTATTCTCCTTAATTTTTCAAAGCACTTGAAGAGTTTCTGATTGTTTTGAAAATTCGTTTTAAAATTCAAAAAAAAAAAAAAGAAAATAAAAGAAAGAAGAAAAATTGAAATGAAAATTTGAATAAAACAAAGCTTGGAATTACCGTCAGAAAGTGAAACCGGAAGTCACCATGGAACCGTTCGGTGGGAGAAAAGATGGAACTACCAGACGATTCTGGATTGAACCGGTGGTTCCACAAAGGCGTGTGCGGATTGGCCGAAACATTTGCATATTTACACTTTGATTAACCGAAGTGTTCATTATGCATGCAAATGAGTGAATAAATTAACATAAAGTAAAGTTAACGCCCGCCGTTTTGGAGGTCATCGACCTTTGAACAGCGCTGGTAGAATATCACAGGCCTGCTAAATAATTAGCATAAATTATCATAAATTATTAAAACGTTGTCCTTCACGTTTGCACTTCCGAGGCGCGACTTCGGTTCCGCGAAAGGAGTGTAAAATTCTGGAAAATCCCTGAAAATGAGGAGAAAAATCCACGGAAATTGATGCTTAAATAAAATATTCACCTCATCAGGTACAAACAAATCAGGAATTTTAAATGCTTTCCTGAAACGAATAGATGGATGGATGGACGGACGGACGGAAGGATGGGTGGAGGGAGGGATAGAGGGATGGATGGATGGAGAAAGAAGCAATTCTTAACTCAGTCCGAAGGATGCCGTGAATTCCATTCGAAGGAAATATTTTGAAATAATTTTACTTACTCTAAAAATTATTTAAAAAAAAAAAATATAAAAATAAATAAAAGAAAAGAAAGAAAGAAAAGAAAGGCATGGAAAGAAAAGAGGAAATGAATTGTGAGATGCCTCGTTTATCAAATTACTGTTCGGATTGGATTGCAAGATGGCGGCTCTCGATGACGTCATAAACATTTAAAGATGGTGGTTCATCGGTTTGCACTCAGAAGACTGGTTGGGGAATGGACGGGGAATTTGGTGGGATTAAGAAATATTTAAAATCTCAATTGGCTCTAAACAATGTTTGTCATCGTCATCACCAGGGTCATCATCGTCATCATCATCATCATCATCATCTCCACAGTTTACGGAGATGATGGTAATGACATTGAGGACGATGATGATGATGACGACATTGACGATGATGATGATGACGACGACGATGGCATTACTAGCTTAGCCGAATCACCGGACTCTTAATGTAGTCTCGTCGAGTGCATTACAAAATCGAAAGTGGTCGCGTGATTTTCCAGTCGTTCGATTTAGTGTCTTTGGAAGCTTTTCCAGCGCTTAACTCCAGGCTGACGGTGACAAGTTGACTGCCGCTATTGGTGGTTTCTGACATCAAGGACGCTGACGACGACGACGACGATGATGTTGATGATGATGACGATGATGATGTGATGATGACGATGACGATGAAGCGAGGGTGAGACTGGTACTCTGGATGGAGACGAACCACACATAGAGCAGGATGTGGCACTTCCGAGGAGATTTTACATTGATTTAAGTTTATTTAAATTTTTTTTTGAAAATCCTTATTTGTTCGTTTAATCCTTTATTTAATCCTTACTTTTAAAACAAGGTCGATGATGATGATGATAATGAAGGCCGAAAGATTGGATAGGAGAACCCCGTACCCCTTATCCCCTACTACACCCTTTGGTCGACCTTGGTGCGATCCGACTTCATTTTCAAATTAGGAGTCAAGAAATCCAATAGGCGATTATTCTGGACGACGTTTATAAATAAAGGAATTCCTCTGAAATTCAAAATAAATAAAGAAATAAAGAAAGTACAGATGAAAGGAAAAAACACGTCGGGGAAATTGCGGCTATATTTAGGCGGCCAAACGCGTGCGCATGCGTGTGTTTGTGTTCGTGTGAGGTCGGAATTTCAAGGAAGAAATTTTAGTTTCGCTTTTCGTTTCTTTCATTGGAAAGTCATTATTGGCTTGTCTCATCTATTCCTGGTTTCCCTTTGTAAGAAAAAAAAGCATCATCATCGTCGTCATCATCATAGCAATCCTCCTCCTCCTCCTCCTCATCATCATAACAATCGTCATCATCATCATCGTCTTGACCAACAGCTTGAACAGCATAGTTTACTACCTATCTTCAACAGTCACTCAGAAACTTAAATTAATAATAATAATAATAACAACAACAATAACAATAATTAATAATAATAATAATAATAATAATAACAACAACAATAATAATAATAATAATAATAATAATAGTAATAATTTTATTAATAATAATATTAATCATCATCATCATCACCATCGCGATTCCTTCAAGCGCTAAATTAAAAAAACTCAACCGAACAATGGCAATAACAAACCTCGCCAGGGCATCATGATGATGATTGCGACGACGACGACGACGATGATGATGATGATGATGGTAATGGAATTGATGATGAGGATGATTATGATAATGTTGTTGATGATGATGATAATAATGGAATTGATGATGATGATGATGATGATGACCGCGATGGTAATTATGATGACAATATCTTATCTTTTACGACGTAATTTTTGCAATAGCAATCGTGATAGTGATTATTATGACGATGATTACTATGATGATAGTGATGATGGTGATGATGATGATGATGGTTATGGAGTGCTGCTGCTGATAATGATGATGATGAAGACGACGATGACGATGATGATGATGATAGCGTGCTGATGAGGGCCTGAAAGCTTCGGGAAATGAAAACAAACAACAAGCACAACAACACTAAAGACCCCACTCCGATAAACCGTTGCCATGGTTCCTAAGAGCCGAGAGCGACGCTATTCGTCCTTCCGTCCATCCATCCATTTATCCATCCTTCCAGTAATTCATCCATCCATCTTCCCGTCCACTCACCCACCCACCCTACCATCCATCCGTCCGTCCGTCCGTAGAAGACATCTCAGTGAAATCATGGCTACTTGAAGAAACGAGGCCGTCAGTTAATGATTGAGCGATAATGAATAAGCAGCTCGTAGATGGAGAAGGTAATCCAGTCCAACGCCGTGCCCTAAAGTCGTATTAAGTGGGTCGTCTCTTTGGAAAGATCTTTAAATCTCCAACATCTGCGCTGCTATGCCCCTGCCATGGCAGAGTTCATGGCGCCGGAATGAAATCTAGCACTTCCGCTAGGAGCGATTGCGCCGTTAGCGCTGCCTAAGTTCATCTAAGGTCGGCATTAGGGCGCTACATTTCCTAGTCGTTTGTATTCAGCGTCCTGCAACATTACGGCTTTTATGGTCGCGTCGCGAGCGAGCGGCTAGCGCTTTGGCAGCCCAAATCGTCCTACGCTTAACTTCCGTTTTGTCCAGACTCGAATCGGATTCCATTTTAATTTCGTTTCCATTCACGCCTTTTGTACGTCAGGTCCGATTCAGATCATCGGCTAAATTCCCAGATCAAAACATTGAACGAAAGTGCAAAATCTCAAAAGTATCGACAAAAGAATTCTGGACGAATAACGTCCGAGAAATCCGTCCATCGGTCCGTCGGTTTCCACTCAGCCAGCTGCCTTCAATTCAATCCTTCACTCCTTTTCATCCATCCGTCCATCCATCTATCGTTTCCAGCCAGTCAGATGCCTTCACTCCTTTTTCTCCATCCATCCATCTGCCTGCCCATCCATCTATCTACCCATCCACCCATCCGTCCCTTCTTCTGTTTCCACCCAACTACCCACGCTCACTACAATCCGTCACTCGTCAGTCCCCTCTCCATTTTTTTTTCATTCACTCCGCACTCCTGCATTCCAGCACTCCATCCTCATCCCGTCCGTCCATTGGAAACGACGCCTGAATTTCTCGTCGGACTCATTGAAATGCAGGTCTCTTTGCTTCACAATCTTTCACTCCCTTTTCCCGCCAATCGCTCACTCAAATCGTCAGACGTGCGTTCACGTTGGCATGCACTCGCCAGATCGGTCAAACTCTCCTCCTTAATTATTCAATCCATCGGTCAAATTAATTATTTACAATAATAATAATAATAATAATAATAATAATAATAATAATAATAATAATAATAATAATAATAATAATAATAATAATAATAATAATAATAATAATAATAATAATAATAATAATAATGCCGCGCGGACATGTTGAAGCAATTGTAAAGCTCTTGAAGAATGGATATATAATTGTAATTTTTTTTCGGTTTCTTTAAAAATTAAAAGAATTCTCGAAGAGAAATGAATTTCAATAAATTTAAATGAAGCAAATAAAAAAAACAACAATTAAAAACACAAACACGAACGAAATATTTTTTTTTTAGAAATTTGTACAAAATAATAACATCACCCTCTGTGGTTGTTGCTGTTGCTGTCGTCGTCGTCGTCTGTTGTTGATGTTGTTGTTGTTGTTGTTGTTGCTGTTGGTGTTGTTCTTCATCCCTCGTCTCTTCAGTCAATCCGCCGACCCTCTGGTCCGCCTTGGGTACCCTGTCCTTCCTCTTCTTCTTCCTCCTCATACATGCGCAGACGACGAGCAAAACGAGCACTAGCGTTGCCATGGTCACGAGAAACAGCCACAGGACCAGGGCCATAAATTGGCTTCCCTCCCTGACTCGATAGTCCTGGATTTGGAGAGAGAGGGAAGTAGGGATGGTTGGATGGATGGACGGACGGACGGATGGATAGGTGCGAGGATGGGTGGGTTGATGGGTGGAGGTCTAAACTGCTATTGCCTTCGTCGTCGAAGGATCGTCGTCATCATCATAAATTGTGTCCATTCATCCATCCATCAATCCATCCCTAACAACTCTTAAGCATCATCATAATCATCACTGCTACAGCCATTGCGGCCATCCATCACTAGCATCATCACGATCGTCGTCGTCATCATCCTCATCACGTCCATCGTCGTCGTCATCATCATCATCGACGGACTTACGATTTCCAGGGTGAGTATGGTGCCTCTTCCGGCATCGTAGAGCGTGTGGTTGATGACGAAACCGGAAACTGGAAACTCCTCCGATGAGATTTTGTCCAAGTTCAACTCGATGTTCGCCTGAGACGAAGACTTTGACGCGCTGGTCACCAGGAAGTCCCCCTGTGGTGGGTGGGTGGGTTGGTGACAACGTGGGTGTGGTTGTTGTGGATGCTGTTGTTGTGGTGTTGGTGGTGGTGGACGTTCTAGAGATGATCGACTAATTACGCAACTAATCGATTGATCGGATCAATCAATCAATCAATCAATCACTCAATCAATCAATCAATCAATCAATCAATCAATCAATCAATCAATCAATCAATCAATCAATCAATCAATCAATCAATCAATCAATCAATCAATCAATCAATCAATCAATCAATCAATCAATCAATCAATCAATCAATCAATCAATCAATCAATCAATCAATCAATCAATCAATCAATCAATAAATCAATCAATCAATCAATCAATCAATCAATCAATCAATCAATCAATCAATCAATCGATCAATCAACCAATCAATCAATCAATCAATCAATCAATCGATCAATCAACCAATCAATCTTTCATTCAATCAATCAGTCGCTAAAACATATATAGCCCGATTACGACGCCGAAAACTCGTCGAGAGACGTTTCTTAGGTGTTGACATTAATATGATCATAATTAACATAATTAATTAATTAAGTCGGTCATTAACATCAGCATAATTGGTTCATTCATCCATCTACCATTAACATAATTAATGCATGAATGATTGTTTCATTAATTATGTTAATGTCATCGTCGACGTCCGCGTGACCGCACACACTGGTGCGCCGATGGTCTAAAACAAAAAAACCATGAATTACTTACTTAAGTAATGCCCCAAAATTCAAAATGCATTTTCCAAAACATTCGAGATTTAATTATATCCGCATTTTAGCCTATTTAACGGCTTAAATTGAGCAAAATACTCCTCTAAAATGGCGGACAAGAAAGGAAAGATGGCCCCCTCTACCTCCCTCCAGCACACTTTTGTTTTCCTTTCCTTATTTTTTGCCTTCCCGGGAATTCCCAGAGTGGAACAGGCCTTTTCCAAGACAAACACGATTTTTAGCGCATCAATGATTTTATCGCCAGCGTCTGATATGTTTTCCCTATGATACCAGGGATACTCCATTCTCCTCTCCATTCACCTCTTCCACCCACTCCACCCATTAACTCCCCCTCCAACCCAACCCCTCGTGGGGTATAGCCCTATATGCCCCCATTTTGATCTGACGAAATCGGCCTTATTTTTCATTTCAAGCTTCAATTTTCTCTTTTTACAAAAAAAGGTGGAGAAGCACTTCTGTTTTCTGCTCTTGTTGTTGTTGTTGTTGTTGTTGTTGTTTTCCATCCTAGTGACGTCACAAGGAAAATGAAATTGGGTTTCCAGTGCCAGTTAATCTCATTAGTTTATATTTGATTATATTATTATTAATATTAATATTATTATTATTATTATTATTATTATTATTATTATTATTATTATTATTATTATTATTAATATTATTATTATTGCTGTTGCCGTTTTTATTATCATAATTAGTTTCTTGTGGTCAAAAATATTATGTTATTATAATAATAATAATTATTATTATCGTCACAACCATCGTCGTCGTCGTCGTCGTCGTCTTCATCATCATATCCCTCGGTGACGTATGCATCAGAAAGGTTTTATCGGAGTGACATTTATTTTGACGGCATTAAATCCTTTATTTTTTAAATAATTTTTGGGGATTTCTTTGGCATTTCGACATTTTATTATTTATTACTTATTTATTTATTTATTTATTTTTAAAATTGCAAAATTGTAAATCGAAAAATGAACCATAAATATATCATGCCCGTGAAGTCAAAAAGTTAAGATTAAAATTAATATTAAAACTTAAATTGATGAAAAATCGTCTGAAAATAAATTTTAATTCAATTTATTTCGGGAACATTAACGGATAGAAAAAGGACAAATTTACAAGATTTTCAAGCAGCCAATTTCTAGTGTCACTCGGCATGAAATATTTATTTATTTATTTATTTATAAAATATATTTATTTTTGTGTGTATATATGTTTGTTCACTCATTTGTTCATCCATTCATTCATTCGTTCCTTCGTTCATTCGTTTGGTCGTTCATTCGTTCATTCATTCATTCATCCATCTATTTATTTATTTTAAAAGTATATACATATAACTAAATAAATAAAATTTAAATATTTTAAAAGCATATATAAATGAATAAATAAATAAATAAATAAATAAATAAATAAATAAATAAATAAATAATAAAGGTCGACCATTTTGAATATTTCAGAATTTTGAAACATTTTTCGCTCAAATTGCAATTAAAATGTTTCCTTCATTTGAAATTTAAGCAAAACTTTCTGCAAAGTTTTTGGAAAATTTTCGGGTACAAATTTTTTTTTAAATTTAAAAGAATTAAAAAGAATTAAAAAGAATTATTATTAATTATCAATTGTTGCTTCAAAACCGAAAAAAGAATTTCAATTTTTACGAATGACAATGATTTCAATGTAACTCTCTCTTCACTCAAAATTATTTAGAAATCATTTTTTTTTGGGTAGGTTGGGGAGTTGAGGAAGTTGGATGGGTTGGGGAATTGGGGACGTTGGGTGGGTTATGGAGTTGAAGAAGTTGGGGTGTTGGGGAAGTTGGGTGGGTTGGAACGTTTACTTTTATTATTACCCAATTTCCTAAAACAATGGATAAAAATCTAAATCTGAAAAGTTAAATCATTTCTAACTCAAATTATTTTCAGCTAATTTTTGTTTTATTATTAATAATAAAACGATAAATCAGATTTCTGAAATTTCCTTTATTCCATCATTCAAAGGGACGTGGTGATAATGATTCGGTGTTGGTTCAAACCCTTCCAGACCCCATCAAGCCCTCTGGTGAACACCCCATCTACTACCCAACTTCCAGCCACCACCAACCATAAACCCCTCTTACTTTTTTTCAAATCTTCTATCATGTCCAATCTTTCCAAGAAAATACAAAAAACAAATCAACTGAATAAGGAGAAGCAGCTTAAGAATCGGTCCACCGCCGGCCCTCTGACGGATGGTCCCAGAGGTGCCCTCTGGGTGAAGCCAGAGGACGGGGTTTAACTTATTTGAAACGAGTGCAAAACAATTTAAAAAAACTGTTTCTTTATTTATTTATTTATTTATTTATTTAATTAATTATTTTTTATATTTCGGCATTTCGAACGACTCCGGAATTTGTTTGTTGTTGGTTTTTTTTTCATGTCCGTCACAAGATGGCGCAGGACGTGTCAGTCCAAGATGGCGGACGTCCTGGCAGCCAAAAACAGGGATTTCCATGGTCTGTTGGAACCGTGTTCATTAGTAAGAATTGCTTCTTGTTTTAAGAACACAACGTTTTCAGAATGATGGTGATTATAATAATATATAATATATAATAATATATTAGTAAATTATAAATTATATTTATTATTATTATAAAGAATATTATTATATATTTATATTATATTTATATATTTATTCATATTTTATTTATGAATATTTTAATATATTATTTATTAAGATAATTATAATGACAATAATAATAATTATTGTTATTGCAAACAAAAAGCACTAATTTGACGAATAGGATGACAGAAGGCAGGAATTTGTTGAAAGACGAAATAAATTGAGAATCCGAGTGACTTACGAGTGGAGCGTGCGGTGAATGGCTTCAGGTGAATTGGTGCGTTGGTGAATTGGTGTATTGGTGAATTGGTGTATTGGTGAATTGGTGTATTGGTGAATTGGTGTATTGGTGAATTGGTGTATTAGTGAATTGGTGTATTGGTGCGTTGGTGAATTGGTGTATTGGTGAATTGGTGTATTGGTGAATTGGTATATTGGTGCGTTGGTGAATTGGTGTATTGGTGAATTGGTGCGTTGGTGAATTGGTGCATCGGTGAATTGGTGCATTGGTGAATTGGTGCGTTGGTTAATTGGTGCGTCGGTGCGTTGGTGAATTGGTGTATTAGTGAATTGGTGCGTTGGTGAATTGGTGTATTAGTGAATTGGTGCGTTGGTGAATTGGTGAATTGCATCTCCGTTGGTATATCGTGGAAAGCAAAAGTCAAAGCAGCGTCTTTTGTGTTGCAGTCGATCCGACAAGAGCCGGTGAATTATGACCTCCTGTGGATGAATTGCGATTCCTTATAGGTGAATTATGATCATGTATAGGCGAATTATGATCCGGTATGGTTGAATTATGATCATAATTAAATTACATCCACACGCATTGATCGATTAGGTTCTAGAGTAGGTACAATGTTTGCACCTAATTTCGCTGAATTATGTCCACGCGTGGAAGAATTGTGCACGTATGAATGCATGCATGCGCGGGTGAATTATGGCCCTTCGTAGGAGCACGATGTGTATGTGCACGGGTGAATTATTTGCTCTCAGGAATCAATTATTTCGATGTACTGGGAAATCGCGTGAGATCGCCTTTGAATTATGACCACAGACGGTGAATTATGCAGGTGCACGTTTGAATTTTCGCGAGCCTGTGAATTTCTATCCATGCATGACTGAATTACGTCTAACCTCGAGAGTTTAGAAAATATTAAAACGAGTATCGTTTGCAGAAATTAAGCACAAAAAAACAAAATATCTTTCCTAGTATTTTAGGGCGATTATGTATTCCGGACAGATGGAAGAGACAGGTGGATAAATGAAGGATTGATGGATTGAAGTTGCAGGTGGATGAATGAATCGAGTGAATGAACAAACGGATGAATGGATGCAGGAATGGAAGCACAAACAAACACAGCTTGACATCTTGGCCATGACGAGGTGGGTCTGATGTCACCACAGAAGGGATTCGAGTCAGGAGTGGAAGACGACAGTGATGATGATGATGATGATGATAGTCATCATCGTCGTCGTCATCACGGTTTCCATGGCAACGTTTTTGTTTGGCCGTTGAACTCCTGCATTTCCGATTATTTCTTTTGTAATTCGATTCTAAACTCAGGACGACGTGATGACGACGACGACGACGATGATGACGAGCGGAGAGTTTTTTAAAAGACATAATTATCATAAAATAGGTTTTATTAAATTAAATTAATTGATTAATTAATTAATTTATTTATTTATTTAGTTAATTTTCTTCTTATTTAATAAAAAATATTTATTTGATGTTGTCATTGTTTGAGTGAATATAAATAAATAAATAAATAAATAAATTAATACATAATTAATTAATATTAATTAAAATTAATTAATTGATATCAATGGTAATAATAATGCTGATTAATTAATTAATTAATATCAATTATAATTAATTAATTATTTATTATAATTATTCAACAGATGACGGCTCGAAAATGGGCGGTTCGTTTGTTGATTGTTGTCACCTATAAATAGAATTCAACATCCTCCTCATCCTCATCGTCGCAGTCGCCGTCATCTTTATTGTTGTTATTATTATTATTATTATTATTATTATTATTATTGTTATTATTATTATTATTATTATTATTATTATTATTATTATTATTATTATTATTATTATTATTATTATTGTTGTTGTTGTTGTTGTTATTATTATTATTATTATTTTTATTATCATTATTATTATCATAACAATCATCATAATGGATATTTTTATAAATATTATTAAGATATGGCTGAAGCAAAAACAAAAGACAGGAATTATGATCCGTAACCAGAAATTATGATCTGTAAACAGAAATTATGATCTGTAAATAGAAATTCTGTAAATTATGATTTATAAATAGGAGTGGAGGTAATTCCCAATACTTGGGGAGAAGGAAAAAAAAGATTTATGGGAATTTCCCATCAGAACTTTCGAGCGGTTTTTGCTTGAATTTTTAATCTTTTTGATGGTTTTACAAATAAATACTTTAATCTTATATTGATTTATTGATTTATTGATAATATTAATTAGCGGGTTGATGATAACAACTGTCATCATCATCAATTTCACCTTTTTATTATTAATATTTATTACGTAATAATAATAATAGTAGTAGTAGTAATAATAATAATAATAATAATAATAATAATAATAACCTTTAAATCACCTCAATCCTCCTCATTGATTGCACCCACTGACCCCCCCACCTTTCCAGTGTGTTTCGCTTTCAGTTATTTCCACGTTTTAATGTTTTTTTCTGCTTTTTGACGGCATTTTCTCAGTTTTTTTTTAAATTTATTTAAATTTATTTTTATTTTTTATTTAAACGTGTTTATTTGCTTTTGATGGATCCCCTGCCATCCACGCCGCAAGGATGAAGTGGTTGAAGTGGAAACAGTTTTTCATTAATCAAAATTTAATTCCATTCCGGAGAATCCCACGGAGACTTCAAACAAATTTTCCGTCCTCAACAGGCTGACGTCATCGTTCCGGCGGGCCACGTGACGAATGAGGAGTCAGACGGACGGACGGACGGATGGATGGATGGACGGACGGATGGATGGATGGATGGACGGACGGATGGATGGATGGATGGATGAATTCAGGTGGTCCATACGCTGGAAAAATGAAGTTGAAAAGTTCCGAATTGATATTTTCAGGACGATTGATCAATCTCTTGCTGACTGATGACGCATCATCTGCTCAAGAAACCTTTTTCTCCTCATTTTCTTCTCAATCAATCACTCTCGTTGATTGAACTCATAATTGTGTATTCTTTCTTTTTTTTTTCTTCCGGAAAAAGGGGTCCGCCAATCCACTCCTAACGACCTTGTCCATCAATCCATCCGTCCTTGGTTCTCCCGTCAATCCATCCTTCCATCTTCCGGCATCCCTTCAATCCATCCATCCATCCACCCACCCCTCTCTCATACACCTAGAGGGGCATCTCGTCTACTCGGTCAACCGTTCAACGGGGCATATTTTTATTTTTTCCTCGTCCTAGTCGGGCTGATTGTGACGAGGAAGATTTATTCTCTAATTATTCAGACCTTTTCCAGCTCATTCCTTTACTCACTCATTCATTCATTCATTCATTCATTCATTCATTTACTTATTCGCTCACTCATTCACTCTATTCCTTCTTTTATTCTTTTATTTATTTGTTTATTTTTTTTCATTCCATCCGCTCCAAAGGGTTTTGTTCGGCGTCCTTTCAGGTTTCTGACACGATTCCATCTTTGTTGCCACGACAATGGTTGCCATGACCCAGCATTTTCACAGGAAATTGTTCGCATTTT
>CM067528.1:9832500-9835000 GCA_034509925.1 Hirudinaria manillensis | reverse complement strand
TTTTATTATTATTATGTGAAGTGTTAAAGATTAATAAATCATTATTAAATAATAATTGGAGTTGTTGTCATCATCATCATCACCATCATCATCATCATCATCATCATCATCATCATCATCATCATCATCATCGTCATCGTCATCATCATCATCATCATCATCATCATCATCATCATCATCATCATCATCATCATCATCATCATCATCATCATCATCATCATCATCATCATCATCATCATCATCATCATCATCATCATCATCATCATCATCATCATCGCTATCGTTATGTGGCATCATTTGAAAGTTATAAAAATCAACATAATTTAATGTATCTCAACAACAACAACAACAGCAACAACAACAACAACAACAACAACAACAGCAACAACAACAACAACATCAGCAACAACAACAACAACAACAACAGCAACAAAACTAATGAAACATTATTTCCCTTCCGAGTTGCAAATATTTATGGATTAAATCGGTTTTTGTGGAGAACATCCATGTCGTTGGGCAAAGGTTATTGCACGTATAAATTGAATTATAATTTATTATTATTATTATTATTGTTATTATTATTATTATAAATATTATTATTATTGTTATTATTATTATTATAAATATTATTATTATTGTTATTATTATTGTTATTATTATTATTATTGCCATTTTTTTTTTATTATCGTAGGATATAAATATTATTATATGAAGTAAAATTAGGATATAATCTACGATATAACTTGCAATAGAGATTGTATTATAAAATGCAAATCATATTATACGACATTATATTATATTATATTATATTATATTATATTATATTATATTATATTATATTATATTATAGGATGTAATAATTTATAAATTATTGCACATCACGTTGACTTGTTCCTGTGGGCGCCATTGTTCGCCCGACGTAATTTATCTCTCATATTGATGACCTCATGTCTTTATTATTATTATTATTATTATTATTATTATTATTATTAGTTTTGTTATTATTATTATCATTATTATTTTTATTATTATTACTAGCTTTTGTATGTTTTTTTTACAAATATAACTACTTAATATTTAAATATAAATAAACTCTCCGACATTTTTTATGGCTTTTTTGTTGATTAAATTTATTTCAAATTAATCGGCCTTTTATTTATTTTTTTAACTTCTAAAGACTAAATCGTTATTAAATTAAGAATGTTAATAAATAATATTAATAAATTACTAATTTTATTTTTATTTAATTATTTTATTAACAATTTTTAAACATTTTTTAAATTTAATGTTTATTGCAAATAAATTATTTATTTAATGATTAATAAGAATATTAATTTTAAAATTAATAATTAAATATTACCGTTGTGTAATAATGATGATTGTAGTCATTTATTATTATTATTATTATTATTATTATTATTATTATTATTATTATTATTATTATTATTATTATTATTATTATTATTATTATTATTATTATTATTATTATTATTATTATTATTATTATTATTATTATTATTATTATTATTATTAAACGTTCGAGAATATTTTTAAAGTATTTTCAAAAGATCTTAAAAATCAAAAGAAGCTTTAAAATTGGATTTTAGAAAAAATAAATAAAATATTTTTTAAGACATTTAATGTTTTTGTTATTCATATGTTTATGTGGTAATATAAACATTAAATGCAATAAATCATTTATAAATTAATTAATAAATTATAAATTAAATACTCGTCCTTCAATTGCTTCGGTAAATTCCGAGAAATTCAGTTTCGTTTTCAATGCAATTCTTTGATGACGTCATGAGGATCTTATTTTTATATGAAACGTACTTTGAATATTTCTTCAGTCTTCCAATCGGCTAATTAAAGTTTATTATTAATTAATTACTTAATATTAATTATATTTTTATGTTTTTTATTTTTTAAATTTTATTTTTTAATTAATGTTTAAAAATATTTTGTTAAAAGATTTCATTCAAAACATCGTTTTTAATATGTTTTCCAAAGATTTAAAAAAAAAATACCCATTATCGCCGTGTTGATGACGACGACGACAACGACGATGATTCTGCTGATGGTGGTGGTGATAATGATGGCGATTATGATGACGACGATGATAATAATTATGACTGTTTTAGTTATGACGATAATGGGGGTAGTTATGATAACTATGTGGATGACGACGACGACGACGGTGATGATGATGATGATGATGATGACAATACGTATGAAACTTGAAGTCAGTTCCAGGCAACTTTATTGGGTCTAGTCAGCTCCATCAGTGCAACGTCGACCACCGATGAGCTGATTAATTATTCATGGAGACGATTAGAATATTAACGCCCTCGTTAACATATGAGGTCGGGCCGTTCATGAATATGAATGCGATATGAATGACATCACGGCCCTCATTAACATATCTCCACAAAACTGACCAACGATGCCGTGGTAGGTTTTACATTTTTCCACTTTTATCCTGGAATGACTCGGTGGACGG